>CAUYLG010055422.1:0-116576 GCA_963573385.1 Cacajao melanocephalus
TTTATTGAGAGTTTTTAGCATAAAGGACTGTTGAATGTTTTCGAAGGCCTTCTTTGCATCTATTGAGATAATCATGTGGTTTTTGTCTTTGGTTCTGTTTATGTGGTGGATTACGTTTATAGACTTGTGTATGTTGAACCAGCCTTGGATCCCTGGGATGAAGCCTACTTGATCGTGATGGATAAGCTTTTTGATGTGCTGTTGCAATCGGTGTGGCAGTATTTTATTGAAGATGTTTGCATCTATGTTCATCATACTGGCCTGTAGTTTTCTTTTTCTATTGAGACTCTGCCGGGTATTGCTATCAGGATGATGTTGGTCTCATAAAATGATTCGGGGAGGATTCCCTCTTTTTGGATTGTTTGAAATAATTTCAGAAGGAGTGGTACCTGCTCCTCTTTGTACATCTGGTAGAATTCAGCTGTGAACCTGTGTGGACCTAGACTTTTTTTTGGTTGGCAGGCTGTTAATTGCTGCCTCAACTTCAGCCCTTGTTATTGGTCTGTTCAAGGGTTCAACTTCTTCCTGGTTTAGGCTTGGGAGGGTGCAAGTGTCCAGGAATTTATCCATTTCTTCCAAGTTTACTAGTTTATGTGCATAAAGTTGTTTGTAGTAATCTCTGATGGTAGTTTGCATTTCTGTGGAATCGGTGATATCCCCTTTATCATTTTTTATTGCATCTATTTGATTCTTTGCTCTTTTCTTTTTTATTAATCTGGCTAGTGGTCTATTTTGTTGATCTTTTCAAAAAAACAGCTCCTGGCTTTATTGATTTTTTTTGAAGGTTTTTTTGTGTTTCTGTCTCCTTCAGTTCTGCTGTGATCTTAGTTATTTCTTGTCTTCTGCTAGCTTTTGAGTGTTTTTGATCTTGCTCCTCTAGCTCTTTCAATTTTGATGATAGGGTGTCAATTTTAGATCTTTCCTCGCTTCTCTGGTGGGCAATTCATTGCTATAAATTTCCCTTTGGACACTGTTTTAAATGTGTCCCAGAGATTCTGGTATGTTGTGTCTTTGTTCTCATTGGTTTAGAAGAACGTCTTTATTTCTGCCTTCATTTCGTTGTTTATCCAGTCAACATTCAGGAGCCAGTGGTTCAGTTTCCATGAAGTTGTGTGATTCTGAGTTCTAATTTGATTGCCCTGAAGTCTGAAAGAGTGTTTGTTTCGATTTCCATTCTTTTGCATTTGCTGAGGAGTGATTTACTTCCAATTATGTGGTCAATTTTAGAGTAGTTGTGATGTTGAGAAGAATGTATATTCTGTGGATTTGGGGTGGAGATTTCTGTAGATGTCTGTTAGGTTGGCTTGGTCCAGATCTGAGTTCAAGTCCTGGATATCTTTGTTCTGTTTCATTGACCTGTCTAATATTGACAATGGAGTGTTAAAGTCTCCCACTATTATTGTGTAGGAGTCTCAGTCTCTTTGTAGGTCATCAAGAACCTGCTTTATGTACCGGGGTGCTCCTGTATTGGGTGCGTGTATATTTAGGATCGTTAGCTCTTCTTGGTGCATTGATCCTTTTACCATTATGTCATGCTCTTCTTTGTCTCTTTTGATCATTGTTGGTTTAAAGTCCATTTTATCAGAGACTAGGATTGCAACTCCTGCTTTTCCTTGCTCTCCATTTCTTGGTAAATCTTCCTCCAACCCTTTATTTTGAGCCTCTGTGTGTCCTTGCCTGTGAGATGGGTTTCCTAAATACAGCACACTGATGGGTCTTGACTTTTTATCCAATTTGCCATTCTGTGTCTTTTGACTGGGGCATTTAGGCCATTTACATTTAAGGTTAATATTGTTATGTGTGAATTTGATCCTGCCATTTTGATGCTAGCTGGATGTTTTGCCTGTTAGTTGACACATTTTCTTCATAACAAGTAAGGTGAGAAATTTAGTGTTGCAGTGAGATTCATGGCCTCATGAATAAAGTCATTTTTCTGCTACTAAGGAGGAAAAGGAGAATGATGTCCAGGGGGGCAACCAGCAGCCTCTGCTGCACTCAGCTCAAGGCAGGTTGTGATTCAGTTGTTGTCATGGCCTGAGCTGAGGCTGGAGGTCCACGTTGTGAAGGGTATTGTATGTCACACACCTGGGATTTGAACTTTATTCTGTAGGTGCTGGGAGTTAGTTATTGAAAGACTTTAAGAGGAGTGACATGACTAGTTCTATGTTTGGGAAAGGTTGTTCTGCTAGCAATAAGGAGAACAGGTGGGGCGAGATGAAGGCCAGAGAGCCTAGGAGTGGGCTATCCACTGGGAATCTGATGGCTTCAAATGGATGAGAAATGATGACTGCTTTCAGAAATTGAGAGGATGGAACAGTCTGACACCTGTAGACTGTAGAGTCTCCAGGCCTTGGTGACTGGCCGCTTGAGGCTATTGAAGGACAGTCTGGCTTTGCCATCTGCACGCGATGCTCTTAACCCAGGCAAAGAATGCAGGAGAGAGAGCAGATGGGGGGAGTTGGGGTACAAATCGCAAATCCCATTTGAGGTGGCTCTGGGGCCTCCCAGAAATGTTGGTAGATGGCTAGTTGGATGTATAGATCTGGCGGTCAGGACATAGGCGATATTGATTCAGGATTTGTCAGAGTGTGGTCTTGGGGTGAGCCCTGAGATTACAAACAGGGAGCTTAGTGGCTAGGGAATGAGGCATGCCAAATGTGGACAGACCAAGATCAATTTGTCTTTTTCTAGATGAGGGTTTCTAGGTGAAATGTTTTTGAAACTATTTTGTATCCTAGTATAATTTATAAAAGTAGAGAGAAACTGTAAGTATAAATTTGGAAAGGGTTAGATAAAAGGAGAAAACAGCAGAATCTTTAAATATATAGAAATGGATATTAATTTGCTAGAATTAAGAGACTACAAGTAAAGAGAGGATTTTTTTGTACCTCTTTTCGCTGTAGAAAGGGCAGGATAAAAGGATAAAGGGATGCTGGAATAAGGAATGGTAACTTTAGGGAAGATGGTTTGTGAGGGCTGACACGATCAATGAGAGTAGGACATTAGAAATATGAGAACTCTCCTGCCGCTCACCCATCAGCACTTTCAATTTCCCCTTCCAAGAGTAGTAACTTTGTACTTTTAGCCGTACGTTCAGTTAGTGATAAACTGTAAATAAAAGCAGGTTTAATTGGTTGCCCCCAGGTATGACTTGCCTCTCTCATGTACCCTTTATAAGTTTAACAAATAAAATATGAGGAAAAGGTTAATGTTACTTATAGTTAAGTTTTTTTGGTGGTGAGAAAGAGGCATATCTGTGTACAAGCTGCCAAATCTTTAAGATGAAGATATAATCTTTGAATGACAAAGCAGGAATAGGAGAGGATTGATACACAGCCATTTAGGCCAACCCAAGTTAACTGTACTTCGTCTTAGTCTATGTTGGTGTTGAAAACAACGAAAAGGAAGGAAAAAACCCAAACAGTAGAGCAACGATTCATTCATTCATCAAAGTAGTTACATGCCAGTGTAACTAATTACATGGTCAATAATTTAAATGGTTTAGGAGGGTATAAAAGAAAAAGTCCCACCTCTCTTTTTCCCAGCCTATTCCCCAGATGTGACCAGTGTTAACATACTTGTGTATCCTTCTAGACATATATATTTGTATCCTTTTAAAAAATATATGCAGATAGGATTAGACTTCACGTTTTATTCTGCATCCTGCTTTTTCACTTGTTAATAAACCATAGAGTTCTTTTCATAGCAGCACATAGACTTAGCACAGTGTTTTAAAATGGTTGCATAGCATTGATGTGCTCTAAGTTATTTAACCAATCTTCTGTTGTTAGCTCTTTAGGTTGCTTCTGTTTTTTAGATATTACAAATAGGAATAATGATAATAAAGAGCATCCTGATAGAGATGTTTTTACACAGTTATGCAAGTAAGTCCATGGGATCAACTCCTAGCCATGAAATGGCTGTGAATTCTAAATTTTTGTGGATGTTTCTGTATTGCTTACCAAAAAACGTTATGCTACCCTATGTACTCATCACCAGCATACGAGAGTATGTTGACCTTTCCCTGAGTGAATGGCTGAAATAACAAATGAACATGCAGTAATGACTACCAGTCGTATGGCAGCCCCCATGTGATGCCCCGGAAACAAAAAGATACATAAGGGGCAGTGGCGTCTGGCCATAGGAGCTCACACTTTGTTGGGGAAGACAGGTGTGTGGAGAAGGAGAATGGATAAGCAGTGGTTAGGCTGAGGTTTTGGTCTCAGATGGAGTTGAGTTTACTGACTCTGCTGCATACTAGCTGAGTGAACATGAGTGAACCCCTTCACCTAAGCCTCTGATCATTTGAAAATGAGGATAATAGTATCTGCTTCACTGGATTGTTTTGAAGATAGGAAATTTACATAAAGCTTTTAGTACAATGCCATTGCATATAAGTGCTTGATGATGATGATGATGACGACGATGATGATGACGATGACTATTCCACGTGAACGAGTGATTTCAATCCTGGTGCTAAGGATCCCATTGGGATGTGCCCAGAGTGCTCTGGGGACCCAGGTTGGAGAGTTTTCTTTGCCTGAAGTGCGTGAGAAGGCTTTAGAAGGGCAGTTGTATCTGAGTCAAGTCTTTAATTTTGAATAGCAGTTTGCCATAAGGTTTTATCGGAAGGAAATATACTCCTTTTAATAAGTCTCTCAAAAACGTACACTGTAAAGGAAACATCATTAATGTATTGAAAAAATTATTCTCAGAAGAAATTCATTTTGGGCATCTTATAACCCTGCTGTGTGAATTTTCAACCTTAGAAGTAACTTAATTTTGCCTTATCAGTGTTTCTGGTTTTGTTTTGAATAACTAATCAAAAGGATAATTCTTAAATTTTAACTTCTCCTGCTTCTTTTCAAAGTTATAATGGTTAAAATACACTCATTATGAAAATTTCAAAATATATACTAAGCTTTTAAAAATGTTTTTTAACCCTTCTAATTCATCTTTAGTAAAGTGCTGTTCTTTGCCCCATTTCTTGCTAGGAATTTGTCTTTCTTTTGGTATTCATTTATTTTTTTCCAGGTTGGTAACAATTCTTTATATATTAAAATAGTAACCATTAGTCTGCCATGTATGCTGCAAATAATTTGTATCCATTTTTAAACCTTTTCTTATTTTTTTGTATTTTTGGGGGGAGCATGCAGATGTCTTAAAACATTATTAGTAAAGTCTTTTAGGATTTTTGCCTTTGGCTTTATTTTTAGGAGGTTTTACTTCACTTCAATTTATATAAATCTTCATCGATTCTTAGTATTTTGTGTTGTTAAATGTTAAAGTCTTAATCCTTTTTGAATTTATATTTGAATCTCTATATATACAGGGAGAAAATATAAATTTTGTAAATAAATCCTAGCCAGGTGTCCAAACACATTTAGTGAATAATCTACCCTTTCCTTGCTGGCTGGGGATTCACCATTTTCATGAACAAAATTCTGATGTATGTTTGGGTCTGTATCTGGATGTTTTTGTCTTTTCCACGTATCTGTTTGCCTATTTTGGCACTAGTGTCGAAGTCTTTTGATTAATGTAGCTGTATATTGGCTGTCCAATGGATTTTAATACCTGGTAGGATGAGTTCTGCCCCTTATTCTAATTTGAAAAATTCAGCTGACTATTCTAAATTTATTTTTTAAGATTAACTTTAAAAGAACTTTGTTAGTTTCTCCTCCAAAATTCCCTTGAGAGCTTGACTGGAATTGCGTTAAATTTGTGGATTAATTTGGGGGAAATGGATTTCTGTGCAATATTCAGTTCTTCAGGAATATGGTGTGCCTCCCCATTTATTCCAGGACTTTGCTGTGTTCCTTTGTAAGTGCTTTTGCTTCTAGTCATGTTGTTTCTGCACAGCTCCGGTTCAGGTGTATTGTTAAGTATATTCCAGATCAGTTTATATTTGTTGTTCTTATGAATAGAAATTTGTCCATTGTGTTGTTAAGCTGGTTATGTTTGTCATATAAGAAAGCGTAGGAGCACAGGTCCAAATTTACAAATGAATACAGAAATTTCTGAAGTAATTTTAAAGTTATTCAAAATTTTCTTAAGTTTGATAAAATAAAGTATTAGAAGATTTAATTTCAAAAGAAACTTGCGTCCTTGATAACGTGTTTTCAAAACAAAGTGTTCAAGACTAGGTTTTTAAAGGCTATTTCTTAGATGAATTGAGAATGGATTCTCAATTTCCAGCAGATGTCAGTGTTTTACGAATTTATTGTTAGTCCACAGAGATAGATTTGTGTGCAGCCTCCCAATTTGTATATTCTTTAGTCATTTAATTGGCACTTTGGGGATTATCTGAATTGGAAAGGATTTGAAGACCATCTAAGCCAATTTTTCATTTTGTATATAAGAGAACAGGCCTAGGTGAGAAATGATTTGTCTGAAGTCATACAGTCAAAAAGAAGAGGGCTAAAACCCAGGTGTTCTTGTTTCCAAAAGGCTTTTCCTCTCGAAAAGACATCCTTTCATGGCTGATACAATAGGCCACCTCGCTAGTGAAGTTTTTGTGCTTAACTCCCTTCTTAAAGGAATACAACTTTCTTACTTTGTACCCGTTAACCTTGGAACTTATGTTACTCTACCCCTTATTAAAATTATTTAATTATCTCTTTACAGACAACTGATGAGATGAATTTTTAGCTGATCAGGTTGTAAGGTCCTAGAGGGCATGGACAGTACTTCATCTCTATGTTCTCTGTAGTTCCTTGGACAGGGCCTTCCATAAAGTGAGTTATTAGTAATGACTATTCATTGATTTGACTCCATTAAATTTTGATTGAGGTACCAATCTTTAGAAACGTTTTTCTGGTTTTTTACTGTGAAGTTGTTTTAGAAGGTTTTAGGGAGGGTTATGGTTTTTCTGTTTGTTTGTTTTTGAGATGGAGTCTTGCTCTGTTGCCCAGGCTGGAGTGCAGTGGCGTGATCTTGGCTCATTGCAATCTCTGCCTCCCAGGTTCAAGCAATTCTCCTGCCTCAGCCTCCTGAAAGTAGCTGGGATTACAGGTGGGTGCCATCACGCCAGGCTGATTTTTGTGTTTTTAGTAGAGATGGGGTTTCACCATGTTGATCAGTCTGGTCTCGAACTCCTGACCTCGTGATCTACCTGCCTTGGCCTCCCAAAGTGCTGGGATTATGCATGGCTAGATTATGGGTTTTAAGAGCAAGTTTTTCCTCCACCAGAAGTTTCTCCTACGCTAGAAAAAGACAACAAGGCTAGTTGCAGTGAAAAAGGCACTTGAAACTCACTGGAAAAGGACATGATATAAAATCCAGGTAGTATTATTTCGAAGTAATAGGTTACTTTATCATAGACTTGCTGTAATAGAATTTGTTCTAGATGGCACAAGGCTCTTATTAGCTGGACTATGAGTCCTCTTAGGCATGCAAGAAGAGAGCAAGCAGGAGAAATACAGTGCACCGTGTAATTTTATTTTAGTTAAATGTACTGAACCAGAGAGGTTGCAGGACTTTCAAGTGGTCGTTTAACAGCGCAGTAAAAAAATGGTGAAAGGCAGGCAGAAGTTTCCTTTTTACTAAACTCTTAAGGCTTAGAAATCATGCGATGCAATAATTAATTAAGAATAATGACTTTGAGAGCTCATCTTTTTTTTTTTTCTTTTTGAGATGGAGTCTCACTCTGTCACCGAGGCTGGAGTGCAGTGGCACAGTCTCAGCTCACTTCAACCTCTGCCTCCTGGGTTCAAGCAATTCTCCTTCCTCAGCCTCCTGAGTAGCTGGGATTACAGGCGTGTGCCACCATACCTAGGTAATTTTTGTATTTTTAGTAGAGACAGGGTTTCACCATGTTGGTCAGGCTGGTCTCAAACTCCTGACCTTGTGATACGCCTGCCTTGGCCTCCCAAAGTGCTGGGATTACAGGCGTGAGCCACTGCACTCGACCAAGATCTCATCTTCTAAAAAGTGAGAAAAATAGAAATAGCTCCAAAACACCCTTATATTTCTGTATCTGAAGAAATTGTTCTTCACTGCTTTCAAGAGTAAGCCAGACTTTTCTTTCTTGAGTACACCCTCACATGAACATAAGAATAGATAGAATGGACTGCCCTCTAGACTCTTCCCTCAATGCCTGATTTTTTTCTTCCTTTTTTATTTTTGTTGTGGTAAACATGTAACAAAATTTACTATCTTAACCATTTTAAAGGTACAGTTCAGGAGTGTTAAGTATATTAACATTGCTGTGTAACAGATCTCCAGAATTTTTCATATTGCATATCTGAAATTCTATACCCATTAAACAATTCCTCTTTCCCCCCTTTCTTCAGCCTCTGGTAACCACCATTCTACTTTCTGATTCTATGAGTTTGACTGCTTTCAAGACCTCATTTAATTAGGATCATATAATGTTTGTCTTTTTGTGATTGGCTTATTTCTTGATTGAGTCACACAGATAAAGAATTGTCCTTAAATTCTCAGAGTCACTAAGCTTTGATTCTAAAGCTTTGATTTCATCATCAGAGAAATACAAATCAAAACCACAGTGAGCTATCATCTCATACCAGTCAGAATGGTTATTGTTAAAAAGTCAAAAAATAACAGATGCTGGTGAGGTTGTGGAGAAAAGGGAATGCTTATGCATTGCTGGTGGGAATGTCAGTTAGTTTAGCCATTGCGGGAAGCAATGTGGCGATTCCACAAAGAACTAAAAACAGAATTACCATTTGTCCCAGCAATCCCAGTATTGAGTCTATACCCAAAGGAATATAAATCATTCAGCCATAAAGACACATACACACATGTTCATTGCAGCACTATTCATAATAGCAAAGACATGGAATCAGCCTGAAAGTCCATCACTAGTGGACTGAATAAAGAAAATGGGGTACATATGTACCATAGACTATTATGCAGCCATAAAAAAGGATGAGATCATCATCTCCTTTGCAGCCACATGGATGGAGCTGGAGGCTGTTATCTTAAGCAAACTAACACGAGAACAGAAAACCAAACACTGCGTGTTCTCGCTTTATAAGTGGGAACTAAACGATGAGAACGCATGGAACGAAGAGATGAACAACAGACACTGAGGTCTCCTTGAGGGTGGGGGGGGCGGGAGAAGGGAAAGGATCAGAAAAAATACCTACTGGGTAATGAAATAATCTGTACACCAAACCCCCGTGACATGAGTTTACTTGTGTAACGAAACTGCACATGTACCCCTGAACCTAAAATGAAAGTTAATAAAAAAGATACTGAAAACTTCATCCATTTTACAGGTAAGTAAAGTCCGACAATGAGAGGTTGCCTACGCTTAGTGAAAAATCGTAGGAAGTTCTGTCATTTCTTATCTGTTTCATTTTTAGGTCCATCTGATTACTAACAACTCCGATGCCAAATAAACATAATATTTAGAAATGCCACTTAGATTAAGCTACTGCTGACGTGGATCCTATTTTCTGCAGAGCATTTTCATATATCTGCAGTAAAGAGAGTTCAAATTATATTTTTTCCAGTAAGATTTATTTTTGTCAATATCTGCTAAGATAGGATAAGCTGATGTGTAGAGTTTTTGTTAAAAACCTTATGGCAGAAGCTTTAAAGTTGGGATTGGCAGGGCTTTTTTTTCTGCAGAGTGCCAGATAATAAATATTTGGGGCTTTGTGGTCCATACGGTGTCTGTTGCAGTGGTTCAGCTCTGCTGCTTTAGTGTGAAAACAGAGCATGGCTGTGTCCCATCGAAACTTTATTTACAAAATCAGGCAGTGGACCAGATTTGACTTGCAGGCTGTGTGTGCAACCCCCAGTAGTAAAGTATTGAATCACCATTCCCAGTTTTCAGTCCGTAGCAACCTAGCTTGCCTTCTTTCATATACAGTTGTAGTCGTTTATGGTGATGGTGATGGTCACTAAGAACATAAGGTAAATCAAATTATCTGTTGACATAATTTTAGAGTTATTTTCTAGACAGCATAGAAGGCTTAAGATATAAAAAACATACTTAAGAAAATAGCATGTTTGAAGTACATCTTCAAAAAGAAGACTGAAAATTTTTCTGAGTACGGACAGTTTTTTTCTAAAGGAAAATAGCTTTGTTCTTATTATAAAGATAAGACATAAAAAAGAAATTAAAAATAAGCCCAAATCTCCAAGCCAGGAGTAACCACTGATAATAACCATATTTCAGTCTTTTGCTGGGTGATTTCAGTTGGCCTCCTCTAGATCTACTGTCTATCTTTTCTACTTGCTCAGTGGAGGGAAAACCATCCTCTGTGCACTACATCAGCAGGCACCAATGAAGACCAGAGGGTGCAGGAGAGTGAGGTGGGGGTGTTACCCCCACCCCCAGCGCACATCCACACTCCAGTCAGGCAGCCTTCTCATCACAGCTCTTCAGGTTCTTATAACCATGCCCTCCGCAGCCCTGCCCCTTGCACCTTCAGGCCAAGCTGATGGTACAGTCAGCTACCCCAGGGACTGTACCATCTCTTGCTTTTTCTAAGCATCTCTATCTCTTTATTAATATTTTCTCATTTCCCTAGCTTGAGTGTGCCATCTGTCCCTCACCGTGGTCCTAACCTGATCAGTAAAGATGCTGCATCCAGTTTGACTGATTCCACCACCAAGGCAGATAAGCAGAGCTTCCCCTGTCTGCTTTAACTTCCTAGGCAAGGAACAAAGGCTCCACGCTTCACTAGAGCTGCACAGCCATTCACATTCCCGTGCCTGTATTTCCTAGCTGTATGACTTTGAGCAAATTACATTATCTTGGTTTTCCCATTTGAAAAAAGGGGATAACAATATAGACCTCATAGAATTGTTGGGAAGATAAAATGAAGTCATGTTTGCAAAGAGCTTAGCACGGTGTCTAGCATGCGGCTGAAGTGCTGGTAGGGATTGTGAAAGAGCAACTTCATTTTTCTTGGTTTGCAAACAGATACACGTCAGAGGATCCTTTTAAAGAGAAGGCTATTTCTAACAGAGGAATGCTTTCCTATCACCCTGCATCAGACTGCGTGTTTCAGTGAGCCATCACACCTCCTGCTCCGCCTAAGGCTTGAGCAGTTTCTTATGGACGGCTCTCACCTGCACGTTTCTAGTCGACAGGAGGTGGCAGTAGAGAGCTAGGCCCACCCTTGCCCATGGGCAGATAGGAAATCTACATGATAGCTCTTGGAGTGTTAGTATTAAGACTCAAGAAATAACTTTCATAGTCAACAGAAATAGGATAGGCGTTATTTGTATCCCCGAGTATAATGTTGCTAGCACTTATTGAACACTTACTAGAGTTTCATCTCCTGTAAAATAGCATTATTTTTATCTGAAAGAGAAGAAATTGGGTTTCAAACAGAGTTTCAGTAACTTTACTAATGTTTCTTAGCTAGTGGCGGCAGTTATGGGATTCAAACCCAGGCAGTCTTTGTAGAAGCCCGCATAGACAGCTGCTGTGCAGGACTGTCTAATACAGAGACTGCCTGGGTTTGTCCTTGATGTGCTAGAAGGATGATGTTTTTAAAAATTTGGTTCCATATGCACATGATGAAAATTTAAATCGTATAGAAGAGTAGCATGAAAGTGTAAAATATCTTTCTCATCCAAGTATCCTGTTCTTTAACACCTTGTTCCAGAGGCAGCCAGTCTTCTTTCGTATCCACCCTGAGATATCCTTATAGGGGTAAACCTGCATTATGGGTAGAAGGGTTGGTTTTTATAACCCATTTTAGCTTGACTTCTGGCCTGTTGTCCATGATGTTTTTCTAGGCTCTTTGGATTAGGTAGGAGGAGAGTGCTGTTGGTGAGATCTTCAGCAGCCAAGTCACTAAATGTTATTCACATTTCTTATTTGCTTTCAACTTTACTTAGAAGAGTCTAAATTCCTGTCACCTTTTACTTCCTTCATTTAAACACATAGTGAGAGTTCATAAGGTTGAGTGAAAGCCTTGAACCCATAATACACTTAGGTTTTAAATATAAGACATACACAGATTGTCTTATATTCTGAAAACCTCATTAACTGATTAGTAGAATGACCTATATCACCCAGGGATACTAGGAGAAGGGCTGCCTTACATGATGTTGGTACTTATTTCCAATGCTTTTATGACAAACATGGTCCCTGTATTCTGGTGCAAATGTTAGTATCTGTGTTAAAAGAAGGAATTTTACAGTAACAATGCAGATATGGCCAATTACGATAAGCATGTCTTTAATAGATGGTTCTTACTACGGTGTGTTTGATTCAGTGTGAATATTCCCAGATGGCTAAAATATGTTGTGACCATTCATAGCAGAAAGAGTGAAGGTGTGTTTACAATGTAATTTCTAAAAATTAGCAGTTTATATTAGGTGGCTCAGTTAACTCCTCCTTAAGTATGTTATAGATTTGCAGGGAAGCATATTTTTTAAAAACCCAATTTTTATATATAATCAGAAGTTGAATATATTTTATTATTGCAGTCATGTAAATGGTTTTGTTTATTACTTTTTGTGTGCTGTACTGTTTTACGTGAAGAGTGATTCAAGGAGGATGTGCTTCAATCTGTTCTTTCTGAGACTATCATAATGAGTTCGAAGCATATGGTATTGATTTTTGACAGTTCTGCCTCAAGAGCTATCGTGAATTATTGGTTTTGTATTTTATTTTAGGATTTCAGCTTCTTCATGTTTTAGAAGCATGTTTGTTGGAAGTTCCTGTGTCTCTCTGTAATCAGCCATGTGGCCTAAGGAGTAGGCATGCAGCAGTTGATTAAGTTGACATTTGGTATTAATAGCTTAGAGACTCTTTACGTCATAATGTGTTTATCCATTGTAGATTTTAGGTGAAGCCAATTTTGACTGATGTTTCATAGCTAATAAGTGTTAGTGCTGGATTCAAAACCAGGCAGCCTGGCTAGAATCCTACATACTTAACCCCTCTCCTCTACTGCTTCCAAGATGCTTGGCCTTGTTGTGTTTCCTCCATCCCTTTGCTTAATCTCATTTGTATCTTTTGGCAGTAGGAGCCCTGTATGTTGTTGAATCATTGTCCTTCTGGAACAGCAAGCCCTCAGCTTCATCTCTTATGAGCTGAGTCTCTTATAAGTTGAATGACTTTAGGGAGTAATTTGAGCTGAGCATCAGTTTATTCTTCTATGAAATGGGAATAATAGTTCCCACCCTCCTGCCTCCCTAGGTAGATGCATTGACCAGCTGGTTTTATTCATCCTTCTCTTTCCAGGGCATGGTATATTGCCTGACACATTGTAGGCACTTTACAAATGTTAGTTTCTGTGTTCTTCTTCTCTTCTAGAAGCAGGACTTTGGTTGAGAGTTAGGTGTCTCATCGGACAGCTAACTGAACAAGTCACTCCTTGGATATAGTCAGGAAACTAAAATAAATACAGCAAGGGAACTACTCATTATATCCCTTATATCCTTCACTGTCATTCTTTCTTTTCACAGTAAACAGAACTGAGCTCAAATTCTCTGGGGAAAGACAAAAGTTCCCTTCCCAGAAGGAAGGGAGAAGGATTCTTACTACTTAATGGACCGCAGGCATTCTTGCAGTATGGAATGAGAGCTGGTCACACCAAACTGCATGCACTGGGAGGACTTGATGGAAGTTGAAGATTTGTGATATTATGATTGTTATGATTAGATAAGTTAACAAAAAGAGTAGAAGGCCCTTACAGGAATGAAGAGCAGCATAGCAGGTAGGAAGGAGCCCACACACCTCGTTGGCTCTAACACTCATTTTTCAGCCTTCTCTTCAGTATTGCAAGAAAGACAGTCCACTGACTGAGCTGATTATATTCTGAAAAGCTCAGGACTGACAGGGAGTCTGAGTGCAGGGCATCCTAGGAGGTGTCAGGGCCCAGGGCTGCCTCACTGCCAGGTTTAATAAGAATGTTTTGTGAAGGTGAACTGAATTCTCAGAGCCTCATACTTCAGTCTCAGGAAGTGGAGGTTTATAGACTCTTATTTCTTCATTTTCTTTGAAGGCCTACCATCTAGGCTTTTTCCCCAGTCAACGAAGATTCTGCAGCTCTGCCTCTGTCCCCATCTCCCCGCTTACGTTATCCTTGCCCCAGTGATTCCCTAGTTGCCGAATCTGATAGATATTTTTGTGGCCTTACCTTACGTGCCCATTCTGCCACATTCGATGCTGCATCTACTCCTCTCTCTGAAACTCTCTTTCCTTATGTTCTATGACAGGGGTTATCACACTGCAGCCCCACGGGCCAATTCTGGCCCTCCACCTGTTTTTGTAAATAAAATTATGTCAGAACACAGCCACACTCATTCGTTTATGTTTTGTCGTTGTCTGCCTTCATGCTACACGCCAGAGTTATGTTGTTCTGACAGAGACCCGAAGGCCTGCAAAGCCTAAATTATTTACTCTCTGGTCCTCTGTAGGAAAAATTTGCTAATCTGCGTTCTGTAACTTCACTCTCCCCTGGTTTTCTCTCCCGCTATTTGGCTCTGCTGAACGCTGTTGCTGAGAGAACATGTAAGAGCCAGTTCTAAGGTAAGGTTGTAAAAGCTCTGGTCAAGAAATACTTGAAGTATTGAAGAAACTATACTCCTTTCTCTGCTACCTGATTGAAGAAACAGTGCCTGAGATTTCTTTAAAAAGAAAAAATTGAAAGTTACCCTAATAAATAGAATTGTTGTGAACACATGCGTTGCATTATCTAATACAGTTTTCGTGACCAGCTCCATTTTACAGATGAGAAAACAGATGGAAGCACAGAGATTGCAGCAGCTTGCCCATGATCACAGAATGAAGAAATCGCCTAATCACCACACTAGACTGCCTCCAGAGGGCACTGCTGTTTCAGGGCCAAAACCAAATGAAAAGTCAGATGTTTTTGAGCATGTAAATGCAGTGTGTGGGGCTGGGTGAGTTTCCAAAGGTTAGCTTTGCAGTATTGGAATGCAAGATTACATTAGAAAGCTAGCGAAGCCTGGAGAAAAACACTCAACAAACCATGGCTCTGCAGAACAACCTTATGACATCAGAGAGCTCTTTCTGAACGCCATGTTGCAATCCTGATGCAGCCAGGGCTTTTGGCGCTGCTGGTCACATTCTGGGCTAGTGGGTGCCTGTGAAGCAAGCGCATACAGAATTAAACAGAATCAGAGCAGGTTGGCTCCAGCACGTTGCGCTGTCAGTAGACACTATTAATGAGCCCTTGGTGATTTGAAAATAGAGTCATGCCAGAGGCACTATGAGGAACTGTGCGTGGACTAAGGCTTTTCTTCTGTCTCCCCTACTGAATTCTGACCTTGTGGTGTGTGAAGGTGGCTGGGCGTCTACCTCTATTAGTGGGACCAGCGTGTGTGAGGGAAGCTTGTTGGGCCTGTGCATGATTTTCAAGCCCCACTGAGCCATCACCTTTGAGGGAGAAAAGAGTCCAGCATAGCGTTCCCAACGTGTGAGGAGCCCCGGGGGTGTGTGTGGGGTGGGTGATGCCTGTGGGGATGGCGGTAAGGCACAGGAAGAGCTTCAAGGGTGACAACAAATAAAGTCAAGCAAAGAATACACAATGTGTAAGTTTTAAACACTTGGATTCACCAAGTAGCAGAAGTGGGAGCAGATCAGGAAGCGTATCTTAAGGACCTGAGGCCAGGAGCAAGCTGCGATCCTTGTGGTTGAAGGGAGCAGCAGGAACAATGCTGTGGGCAGGGCTCCAACAGCAATACCCCATGTACCATGTGAGGGCCTCCACGTGGGAAGGGCCATTTCGGAGACTTGGTTACCTGGGAATCCAAAAACATTCTCCTCTTGCTTCGCAAGTGTAGAACTCATTTTGAGCAAGCATCCATACAAAGTTGCGTTTTTATTATTTTATTTTTTTGCATCTTTGAGCCAAACTTACATACTTTGGAATTATTAAAATAGGGGATGTCATGCTAGGATTGATCCATTTTATAGGCAAAATACTCATTTTTCAGGGTTTCTTTGGCCAAAAATTCTATTAAAAGCCAAACATGAAAGATGACTTGGATAAAATTATGGCCCCCAAAGAAATTTTCTGTCCGGTGGGGCAGACAGAGACATGTATCATCAGCTGTGGCACAAGGTAGACTTCAGTGAGAGCTGTGATCAAAGTACAGGCCATAGCAAGAAAGGAGGGAGAAAGATTAACTCTCGCTCAAGAGATTTGAGAATGTTGTTTTCTTATCTCTGTTTCATTTCTTCATTCTTTTCCTCCAGCTGCCTAAATGTTGATATTCCAAAATTCTGCCTTTTCTTTCTTGTGTATTGACTCTGGTGGAAATCCTGACTCTTCTCCTGCCTTCTTTTTTGGTCTCTGCCTTTTTTATTTTTTACTGTGGTAAATACATATAATGTGAGATCTACTCTCTTAAAAATTGTAAGTGTCTGGGAAAGTGTGGTTAACTGTAAGCATAGTTGTGCAGCCCATCTCTGGAACTTTTTCATCTTGCACAAATGAAACTCTGTACCCATTGACCGTTGACTTCCTGTCTCCGCCTTTCTCTGTTTCTAAGAGTTTGACTACTCTAGATACCTCATGTAAGTGGCATCATACACTGTTTGTCTTTTTGTGACGACTTATTTCACTTGGCGTAATATCCTCAAGGCTCATCCATGTGTTGCATGTTGCAGAATTTTCTTCTTTGATATGGCTGAGTAATATTCCATTGAATGTGTGTACCACATTTGGTTTGTTCATTCATTCATCGATGCTTACTTAGCTTGTTTCCATATCTTGGCTGTTGTGAATAACGCTGCAGTGGACACGGGAGTGCAAATATCTCTTCAAGACCCCAACTTCGATCCTTTTGGATAAATACCCAGAAGTGGGATTGCTGGGCCATATGGTAGTTCTATTTTTAATTTTTTGAGGAACCTGTGTACTCTTTTCTGTAATGGCTGAATTATTTTACATCCCTACCAGCAGCGTACAAGAGTTCTAATTTCTCCACATCCTTGCCAACATTTTTGGTTTTCTATGTTTTGGAAATTGGACATCCTCGTGAGTGTGCAGTAATATTTCATTGAAGTTTTGATTTGTGTTTCCCTAGTGATTGGTGATGTTGGGTATATTTTCATATGCCTTTTGGCCATTTGTATGTCTTCTTTGGAGCAATGTCTGTTTAAGTCTTTTGCCCAGTTTTTAATTGGGTTATTTGGTTTTTTGCTATCGTGTTCTAGGGAGTCTTTGAGACTTTGACCCCAAATCTCCATGCCCCTACCTGGTGAACTCTACACTCATGTCTTCTGCTACTCCTCAGCTTGATCCTTCTGTCCCAGCAAGTAAACTTCTCCCCACTCTCCTACTCCCTTGCTCAGCTCTTGCCACCCTTTTGGTTTCTAAAAGATATTTAGACCCAACTCTGACACATCTTAAAAATCCAGGTCAAGTTGGGTTTTCTGTGAATTCTTCCCTGACCACCCAGCATTTGCTCTCCCTCTGCTGAGGTCTCTAGTATTTGTCTCTGTTGTTTTGGGGGCATTTGGCAGAGACTGCTGCCATGCATTGAAATGGATATTACACGTGGGTATATTTTGTATTAACCGAACTGCCACCTTGTGAAGGGAAGAGATTGTGTGTCCTCTAGAGGACCTTACAGAGCACCTTGCCATACTGTAAAGAGGCAGGAATCCTGAGAAAGGTGTGCGTGTGTGTGTTCTAGGTATAGAAGACAGAACTGAACTTCAAGCCTGATGGTGCTCTGGCAACAGAAATAGGACACGAGGGAGTAAAGTCCAAATGCACAGGCCACTGTCAATCCCAAGAGGGGCAAATGGGCTGCACAGGGACAGGGAGGAAAGACAAAGGTCATGACCAAGACCTTTTTAGCAAGTTGGGATTGGAATAGACAAGCAAGTTTACAGGGGAAGGTCATTACTGTAATCTGAGGCATGCTATGCTGGGTTTTGGCAGGCAGGGGTGACCAGGTGTATGCTGGGAGCCAGAGAGAAGCTGAGTCCACCTCACAGTTCTTCGGGTAGTCAGAACATCTGCTGATAGCAGAGGCCAGCTGAGCTGGCAGTCTGATCTTCTCTACCCTGAACATCATGTTCTGGAGAATTCATGGCTTCCAACCCTGGTATATCTTGCCAGCAATGCTATGTGGATGATTAGTCCACGACTAAGCTGTAGGTCACCCAGAAGCCCTCAGGACAGCTGTCAGGAGGCCAGGGCTCAGTACAAGGAGGCCACAGGGCAGAGCACTGGGCTGGACATGTAATGTGGCTCTTGTGCTGACACTGGTACCCCATGCTCCTTGCCAGAGGCTGGAGGACCATTCCCTCGTGGACCCCCTTCACCTAGTGACCTTTATTGCTGTCTTCCTGGGAATCCCCACACACCCTTACTGTAGCTGGGTTTCTGTAGCCTCCAAAACCCTGCTTCCCACCTTGAGCTCCAGCATCCTGTCCTCATAATGTCATAGCCAGTTCTGTCTCTGTGTGACTTGAGAGGGTTCTAGCCAGAGGACTAGATGTGGGTCCCCATCTTGTACCTTTGGAATGTCCCTGAGTAGGTCAAAGCCTGCTCTCACAGTCTTGGGAAGCCCGGCAGCCTGGCCTTGCCTCTCCAATAGGAGGGGAAAGGAGGTGGGAAGAGCCTGTCTGAACTTTTTAGCACACCTAACAGCAGACTCTTTCTGCTCACTGACGCTGAGAACAGCTCTGTCCTTATGGCTCCTCCTTGATCCTCTCCCGCCCTCCAACTGTCATTATCCCGGGGCATTGATTTCCAAACCTGACAGGTATGGAGAATCACCAGGATGCCAGAAAGAAGAAGGCCCTATCTCTGGAGATTCTCTTTATTTAACTAATTAGGAATGGGGTCTGGGACTCTGGCACTTTCGTACAGATGTATGTGAAAAATCTGTTGGAAGGATGAATAAGAGACTTACTGAGTTGCTGAGTAAGTTTTATTTCCTTTTTTGCTTTTTGGATATGAATGGTCATACATTGTTTTTAGAAATCAGAGGAAGAATAGATGTCATTGCAAAACAAAGAACACATCCTGAAATGATCTTTCAGAAACGTTAATTCTCTAAATTTGTTCCTTTTTTCTGCAGGGGGACTGGATCTCATCTTCATGCCAGGCCTTGGGTTTGACAAACATGGCAACCGACTGGGGAGGGGCAAGGGCTACTATGATGCTTACCTGAAGCGCTGTTTGCAGCATCAGGAAGTGAAGCCCTACACCCTGGCGTTGGCTTTCAAAGAACAGATTTGCCTCCAGGTCCCAGTGAATGAAAATGACATGAAGGTAGATGAAGTCCTTTACGAAGACTCCTCAACATCTTAAATCTGGATAATTACAGGCAAATAATTAGTGTTTTATATGAGAGTAAAGCAAATTATGTGTATTTTTCCCTTGTCAAAAATTAGTTGAAATTGTACATTAATGTGAATACAGACTACATTTCAAAATTGTAATTATAAAATGCCTTACATAAAGCTGTCTTTAAAAACAAATAGAAGTGTGAATAGTAGAATATTAATTAAAATGGAAGCTATCATCCTAAGATTTCAACTTAACTTCCTGGTGTTAATGTGACAAGTTGATCTGTCTGCTTTGCAATTTAAGTTAAATATTTATGAGGAACTATGCTCCGACCGAGTGCAAGAGGAAGGGAAAGTCGCTGGGAGTGGACACTGTATTTCATTATGTCCTGTCGTGACCTGGTCAGTCCCTGGCAGGCACATGGAGACTTGGGGACTATTAATTGATTTGTTGGTATTTGCTTTGGATACAGAATTTCCTAAGAATATCGTCTGACTTCATCATGACTTCCTTTACTCACTCTTGAATTTTCTGTTGGACACTTTGTAGCTTTTGGTGGTTAGTGGCGGGAAACCTTTTATGATGTAAATACTTTCACTCCACTGATGGGTTACTACCACTGCAGGTGTCAGCCCCTGATGAGTTTAAGATCAGCTATCTTACTAGTTAGAAATTAGTTCTGTTTACTCGTGGTTTCTGCTTTGAAAATGAAATTTGCTGTGGGTTGAAAGTTGGCAGATGGCAACACAGCTAGGGAGCAATAATTTTGTTGTGGGGAGGATTTGGTCATCCCCAGAAAGCCGGGAGTCTTAATAGTCACGGCTCTCTTACACCCCATGTCCATCCTGTCACCCGGTCTTGTTGATTTTGCCTCTGAAATGCCTCTTAAATCTATGTTCTCCTTTAGATTGTCCTGTCGCTCCTTTTATCCAGCCTTTTAGCATGTCTGAGCTGGACTAGGCAGGAGTGTCACACCTGCTTCCTTTGCCTTCCATCTTGCCTCTTCCAGTTTATTTCTCAAGCTGCGGTCAAACGGATCTTAGAACACACGAATCTAATCGTGCAGCACCCCTGACTAAGATCTTTCCGTGGCTGTTCAGAGCCTCCTGGGTAACAAAGAGATGGCTTCTGTTGTATACAAAGCCCCTTAAGAGAGGTCTCCTCACGTACTTTTTCTAGCCTCTTCTCTCCCCACTCTCATATTCTCCTGTAACAGACTGAGCCCTGCAGGCCTCTTCTGCACTTTGCGCATTGTAAGTATGCATTTCTTTCTGAAATGCTCTTTCTTCTTTTGTTCATCTGGAAGACTGTTTACCCTTGAAGACTCAGCACTAGCATCACCTCGTCTGCGGAGTCCTCCGCTACTTTCCCAGGCGGGGTGAATGTTCCTTCTCTTGTCTGGATGGCCCTGGCCATTGATCTGCTTGTCACATTGTTTTATGTGTCAAATTAATTTGTTGTCATATCTGTCCCCTTCACCATACTGTGAGCTCCAAAGAAGAGAAGTGATCTTTATACTTCTTATGCTTAGTAGACAGCTAGACATATAGTACGTGTGTGTGATAATTTTTTAATGAATTAATTGACTACATTGGAAGTGTCTCATTCAAAACACTCATCCATTATTCTTTGGATAATAGCATAGATTTGATGTTTTATGTGCAAAAGTAAAAACATTTGAAAAATATCAGTTAGGCTAAATGTGAATTTGTACGGTAAAATATGTACAATGAGAAATGGGAAGGAAACCTAATTCCTAAAAGCTGTGAAGTCACATTGTTGTCCTGGTTAAAAATATTGTTAAGTATTATTTCAACTATAAGGCTAAAGTGAATGTTGATGTAGCTGACATGACTGTTGGTCTGAAATGGTTGAGCAGTAAAATTCCTGACCTGCTGCAGGTCTAGAAAGTTTAGCACTGTTGAACTCAGTCTATGTTATCATTTTATCAAATGAGAGTATTTAAAAACTACCCTACCAGCTCCTCAAGTGCAGAAAGAATGCAGAATTAACTGGCCAGAAAATGCAGAGTGCTGAGATTCAGGAAAGTCGGAGGGCCACAGAGTCTCTAGCTTGAAAAGGCAAGCACTCCCTAGGGGTCAGTAATGCACAGTAGCCTTTGTGCAGAGGATATTGGAAGGGAGAAGATGCCCCTATGATGCGGGTGATGACAACACTGTAACTCTGATTAGTGCATAAACAGAGGCTGGGGACGAGGCCTTGGACTCAGGAGGAAAGCACTTCAGCACAGGCGAACATGAAGCGAGAACGATGAGCGTCTCAGATGAGGGGACAATCTGGGTAGAAGAGAAATAGCAACTAGATCTGTACAAAAACAATTTCAAGTATTGGGAAATTGGAAATATATCAGGGCCTCAACATGGGTCCGTGTTTGCTGTATGTACTATGGAACTGTGCTTAATTTAATTAGACAGTAAACCCTATAGAAGTTCTAGTCAAGAGCATTACACATTAAATCACGAAGTCTTACTGACTAGGAGAGTGGTAAATGTGTCTAGGTGTGAGTGTCTTGCTGCAGAAGCTCAGTTCCTGGTCCCAGTTTTTTTTTTTTCTTGCAGACGTCATTGAAATTCAGTTGATCACAGTGCTCTTTAATCACATGTCTACATGCTTAAGTTCTTCACTATCCTGCCATCTCAAAGGCAGATTCTCTGCCAACGTCATGGTTTATTCCAGTATCTACCACAGACACACACAGAGCCAATAAATTCTTGCTGAAGGAATGAACCAGTTTGAATATTGCCCTGCCTGTGCTGTGCACTTGCTTGTTTTTTTGCTGGCTGCTGTTTGCTGCTAAGATTCTGTCCCCTCAGCATTGTCTCAGGCTTGGATTATTGCAGAACAAGGTTCCTGTTACTGCATTGCGTTGCGTTGGGCTGTCCATATGTGTGTGTCGTGTTGTCTGTGCTGCTTTTCCTTCTTAGTGCTCTCTTCCTTTGCTTTTCTTAGTTGTCTTCTTCCCTGTTCCTGGGAGGTCACAGACCTCTTGCCCTTCAATGGTAGTTTCCAATCCCTGTAAGCACCCACCCCAAATATGTTTATTTATATGCTTAAGTAATAATACATTTTTCTGAGTAATAACATGTATTATAAAATATACACACAAGAAAGATGAGATAATGTTGAAATAGAATATATGGTATATAATTTATAATATACTTAGATATTTTATACATATATAATGTATACTTATTTATATATACTTATACATATATAAATACAAATATTCTATATATAGATATTCTATATGTAATAGAATATATGATATATAATTTCTAATATGCTTATTTATACCAATGTAAATATATAAAAATTTATATATAAAAAATATATATAATATACTTATATATTTATATGTATATATAAAATATAATTTTTATTATTAAAGTATAATTTTTATATAAATTTATATAAAATTAAATCTATATTATATATAAATTTATAAATATACATATAAATATATAAATATAAATTTATATGTAAATATATATGTATAAATACGTATACATTTACATATGTATAAATATATGAATGTATTTTATACATATATAAGTATAAATCCTCATTTTTGAAAAGAGCAATATGATTACCAGAGCAGAATGAGATAATGTTGAAGTAGAATATATTATATAATTTATAATATACTTTTTAAAAAAGCAGTATTTTTAGATGAAATTTTTTGGACATTTACTATTTTTGAAAATCTTATTTTAACACCTTTTGAATGATTCAAAATTCTGATTCTAATTTCAGTTTATTTCAATATTTGGTTTTAACAGCTATTAGAGCTGTAAAAGATACCTTCTAGAGAAGCAGATTCAGATGGAAGGAAAACTGTACCTATGAAAATTTTCAATCCTGTTTACCAATTTTGCAAAGATAAATTTTTAATTTAAATCCAGCTAGCAAACACCCATTTTCCTGATGTGAATCTGTCATTTTTGCATGTTAACCAGAGGTGCTGCACATTTACTTCGTTATCAAGTAGAGGCAGGAGTTTGAGGTTGCAGTGAGCTATGATTGCAGCCCTGATCTCCAGCCTGGGTGACAGAGCGAGACCCCATCTCTAACAGTAACAGCAGCAGTACATAAAAAACAAATAGGTTTGAAGCTTATTGAAATTATTTCAGATTTTAAATCTAGTTGGGAAAATTCTGCTTACAAGTGTTTTGGTTGTGTAGATGTGAATGTGTAGGTGTCACACTATTAATGGGTTTTGGCAACTAGTCATATAACGATGAAAATATTTCCAAATAACCATTTTTATATGCACGTGCCACACAAGTGTCTGAAAGTAGTTCCTTTCTGTCTCAGTGATGAAATATAACTTTCACTCTGAAAATTCAAATGAGATGTATTTATTTCTTTGGAGTTTACTAGCAGCTGTTTACAACCTCAGAAAGGTCAGAAAATTTGTAATACTTGCCCTTTGTGCAAAAAATACACGTAGAACTCATCTTTAAGTTTACAACTCTTATTTACTTATTTATTTTTAGACAAGAGTCTTGCTGTGTCGCCCAGGCTAGAGAGCAGTGGTGTGATCTCGGCTCACTGCAACCTCTGCCTCTCGGGTTCAAGTGATTCTCCTGCCTCAGTCTCCCAAGCAGCTAGGACTACAGGCCCCCGCCACCATGCCTGGCTAATTTTTGTACTTTTAGTAAAGATGTGTTTCACTGTGTTGGCCAAGCTGGTCTTGAACTCCTGACCTTATGATCTGCCCACCTCAGCCTTCCAAAGTGCTGGGATTATAGGCATGAGCTACCACGCCCAGCCAGTTTACAGCTCTTTTAAAAGTATTTTACCTTGAGATGATCAGAGAAATTTAAGTGAATTGAAGTATTGTTCATGGGTACTTCCTATTGCATCCCAAAGAGTTATAAATATTCTACTCTAAAGGTCTTAATTTTATAAAATTCCTATTAGTGATTCCCCTAGCACATGGGATGTTTTGCCTGTGAATTATTTAGTAATGCTATTGCTGAATTCATAATGTGGAATCCACCATCATTTATATACATATACATACACAGCGTCTCTGTCTATTGTCCAGGCTGGAGTGCTGTGGTGCCATCTTGACTCCCTGCAACCTCTGCCTCCTGGGTTCAAGCGATTCTCCTGCCTCAGCCACCTGAGTAGCTGGGATTTCAGGAGTGTGCCACCACACCCAGCTAATTTTTGTAATTTTAGTGAAGATGGGGTTTTGCCATGTTTCTGAAGCTGGCCTTGAGCTCCTGGCCTCAAGTAATTCACCCACCTTGGCCTTCCAGAGTGCTGGCATTACAAGTGTGAGCCACTGTGCCTCGCCCCATCTCACCTTTAAAAAAACATTTCAGTCAAAGTAGCCATCCCATCAGGGATTAGACTTGGTCTACTCGTAAAACAAACTTGTTTTTTTTAAGGTGGATTAATTTTGAGAAATATATCCTCACTACTTCATCTCTACTTTAATGTCTTTCTTCCTGTAGTGATACTGTAAGAGAAGACATGTCAGAAACATCTCTCCTTCTACTCAACCTCATGCCCTGAAAAACTTATTCCTGTACTTATCTCTTCAGATTGTCAGCAGTGTTTTCTACTTCTCATCTAATAGTATTTCCTGACAAATGATGCATCAGGGCTTTTCTTCCCCCTAAGTTGTTTTACCAGTATTTCATCCATATTTCCATGGCATGCAGCACAAGTATTTTTTCCAATGGTATGTTACATTTTGTCTTTTGCTATTAAATGAGGAAACTTTTGAAAGGTTTATAAACATTCATGGCTATTTAGTGAGCATTGCTTAGCGAGTACTGGAGGTAGTATCTCATGATGTTAACTGCTGCTGAATACACTGTGGAGGCTCGTCTCATCTTCTGGATCTGCAGCTTCTGCTATTGTGATGGCTTCACACTTCTCAGTGTGTGTCTGAAGTGTGAAGTCCATCATTAACCATGGTGAACACGGATACCTACTTAAAAAAATCTTTGTGCTAATAATTGAAATTTTTTGGCTGATTTCTTGGCAAAACGTAATTTTTTTTCCCGGCTGTTGAATAGCTTGCGACAGGAACAGAAGTATCAGCTAGTGTTGTCATTTTTGCTTGCATTACAGGCTGAATATCTCCTCTCTGGAATCTTGGGACCAAAAATGTTTTGGATTTTGGATTTTTTTGGATTTTGGAATATTTGCATTATATACTTACTGGGTAAGCATCCCTAACTGAAAATCTGAAATCTGAAATGCTGCCATGGACATTTCCTTTGGGCCTTATGTTGGCACTCAAAAAGTTTCAGATTCTGGAGCATTTCAGATTTTGGCTTTTTGATTTGGGATGTTCAACCTATGTCAGAATTATCCTTGGTCTGCTGTTTCTTTGCAAAAATCTTTTAAAGCTACTTGTACAGTGGCTTGATTTGGTAAAAACTACATAATAGGTAAGCCCTTGTGTCTGGGCATATCCTGAAAACTTCAGTGCACGCAACATGCTGAAGTCAGCTAAACAACCCTTCCGCATTATCCAGTTCCTGCACTCCCCACCTCCTACCACAGCTTGTAAACTGTGCCTGACATAGGACCTTCTGATACGCAGATGGAGGCAGGGGCTGATGTCAATCTAAATTTTAACTTTTAGCAAAATGCAATTTCTTGCCTTTTGAAGATGAAAAGTAAATATCAATAGAGGTTCTAATGTCTTCTTCCCAAACCCCAATGGGTTAGGTTCACTGGTCGTTCCACTTAGCAGCTCTGCTTGAGCTACAGGGCCATGGACTCCATCAGTCCCTGCTCTGTTGTGTGTGCTGACTGTGTATATGTGTGTAGTCTCTTGCTGGTTCTGGCCTCCTCATGAATTCTTCATCTTTCTGGTCCCCCCATGTCCCAATACAAGCCTCCCTGTCTTCTGTCTGAGTGCTCTCATTGGGGCTATTTTGCCCACAGTGTTTGGGTGGAATAACTTCTTTAAATTATTCTTTTAAGAACAGAGTGCCTTCAAGACTCCTGTCACCTACGAAACAACAGATCCCTTTGTTTTGGGTCTTTTCCTTTCAGACTTCCCCTGGCTGCCAGGATCTGTGTGTGAGTAAATCAAAGGATTTCCAAGACTAGATTAAAAATTAGAACTACTTTTTAGGTCCCTACTCTTCCAGTCCTCCACTCTCCCCTTTCCTTTTTCTCCCTCTTCCCACCACCAGTTGCAATGGTTTTTCATTTTAATATTGAGGCTTATTATGACAACAGACCACATCATTGCCAACGAAAAATACATCTGAAGGAAAATCTATTGTATTTTATTGCTTTGATTATTATGTGTCCTGTGAATGTCTTATTTATCCTTTTAGTCTTAAAACATATGTTTAAAAAGTGCACTTTCACTGCAAATTGTTGTTTCAACGGTGAGTCAGATCCCAGAGTTGACTACTATAAACGGCAAACATTTGGTTTATCACCGAGAAATAATCTCTTCAGGACTGAAAGGCAAAAAGTGTTTTCTATTTCCTCCCAAGCTTAGAGATAAAGAACGCTATATTCTTCTGAAGATCTGGGTTGGCATCCTGTGGATGTTGAGCATGTAGAATGGAGACATTGCTGTAAGTCCTGAGTATTTGCTGTCCTCAGATCTAGGGTAGGATAAGATAGCAAGTCCTACTCCTTGCAGGTATGCTTAATATAAGAAGCAGTGGATGGTAGAGATTAGTTATCTGTGTGGCCATCTCCTCCAGGCCATCCTCTGTACTTCCATGATTATCTTCCTAAAACATAACTCTGCTCAAGCCACCTACCTGCTTAACAGCTTTTGATGGTTCTCTATTGCCCAAGGAATAAAGTCCAAACCCTTAGCTTGCAGATAGGGCCCTTTCCAACCTGGCTACAACCTTGCCTTCTCTCTCTCTCTCTCTCCATCCCCATCTGTCCCCTCTGCACTTATATGCGCTCTCTCTCTCTCTCTCTCTCTCTCTCTCTCTGTCTGCTCTCCAGGCTAATAATGCTAGGTACCAACAATGCTGGGTGAAAACTAGATTTATACAATTGAATAAGAGAATTGGTCTATAACAGGAAAAGTGTGTTAACAGATAGCGGATGGTCCAGGAATGGAAGACTCAGTGAACCACCAGAATATTCTAGAGAGTATTAACCTTTATTGGCATGTGGATCACCTGGGGATCTTGATAAAACACAGATGCTGATTTGGTAGGTCCAGAGTGGTCTAGGGTGGGGCCTGAAATTCTGCATTTCTGACAAATCCTGGGTGCTGCTGTTGCTGCTTGTGGTTTGCTGCGCACCTTGAGTAGCAAGATTCTAGGCTGCACTGTTCAGTGTGGAATCCCTAATCACATGGGGCAGTACAAACTGAAATTGGTTAAAACTAAATAAAATTTTAAACTTCCTTGGTAAGCAGCTAGTGCCTACTGTACTGAATAGTGCTTTGTTTCTATCATTGCAGAAGGTTCTATTGGATAGCACTGTTTTCTAGAGCACTGTTTTTCAAACTGTTCTTTGCAGACTACCTATTAAATCAGAATCTCTGGGGCAGGGGTTGAAAATTTGCATTTTAGATAAACACCCCAGTGCCTTCTGCATGTTAAAATTAGAGGAACACTTCTGTAAGGGATCTAAAGTCTGCCGTCCAGAGGTAAATTTAATGTGAGAATAGGCAAATATCACAGACAGACATGGGGCAGCTCAGCTTCAATTGGAATACCCTCTTGCCAGCCATGAGAATCATATCCAGTTTTCTACAGGTGCGGCAGGTTTTGCCTGGCAGAGCTGACTTCTGATACCAAAGCTACATAGGCAGCCTGGGCAACATAGTGAGATCCCATCTTTACAAATTTAAAAAATTAATTGGGCATGGTGGCATGTGCCTGTAGTCCCAGCTACTCAGGATGCTGAGGTGGGAGGATTGCTTGAGCCCAGAAGGTTGACACTGCAGTGAACTGAGATTGTATCACTGCATTCCAGCCTGGGCATCAGAACGAGACCCCATCTCACTCAAAAAAAAAAAAAAAAAAAAAGCTACATAGAGTGGAGGAACTATAGTCCTCAAGCCAGTGGCATTCTGCAGGTATGCAGCTGTCCCAGGTGTGTTCTCTGGTCTCATATGCCTTCCGGTCCTCCAGGTGCTAACATTTGGTGAGGACCAGAGCCTGTGTCTGGTTTCAAGGATGACTCCCAATCCTGGAAAGTACAATCAAATTATTCTTCTTCAGATCGATTGGATCTGCCTTTCCTGCCCAGGAACATATTTTGAGAAGATCTTTTCATTTTTTAATCGTATTTCAGATATAAAAAGAAGTTCCATTTTTCAGGGATCAAAAAGTTCAGCCCAATCTTAAATCAAAACTTCATTTTCTTATCCCGCTTTCTGCCTGTTTATTTCTTCTATGTCCCCCTCCTCTCCCAGCTCAGCTGTAGTCGTGGTGTAGAATTTCATTTTCCTTGCTCCACACCCTTTCTTCTGGCTTCGAAGGTTCTGACAGTCAAGGAGAAAGGCAACGCTGGCTTGAATCAGTGCTGGCATAACCTGGCCACAGTGCCTTTCACGTGCTGAATGCCCAGCTGATTTTCTTGGAGTTCCTTTGTGGGCTTTGTGGAGAACCTTTGCTGGGACCATTCTCTAGCTTGCTTCTGACAGCCTCTGCTCAGATCCTGCCTACCGAAGCACACCTCTGAAGTTCCCTAGCCCAGGGGGCAGCCCTGTTGACCAAATCCTTTAAGGATGACTTGAGTCTATTAATAGTTCCATTTGAGGTGACCACTTGGCGAAATAGGTGATTGGCTGCATGCTTGCCCCACCAGACTGCAAGTGTCACCCTCACCCATGCTACTCTTGAGTGCTGCTCCAGACTGTCCACGACTTTGAGAGTTCTGCTGCCTCCCCAAGTGCTGGAAGTCGCATGTCACATTCTCCCAGGAACTGCTGCTGCCGTCCTCCCAGGCCTGATAGTAGCACCAGGGTGCCTGATTCTGCCAGGAGGGAGATTCCTCTTTTGGCAAGTAATTCCATGCTCTGAAGAAGGGTTTACTTGGCTTGGAACGGTGGCAGGGAATCGTGGGGAGGGGTGGGGAGGGGAGGGACAGTGTCACAGCACTCTTACACTTCCAAGTCCTCTTCCTTCAAAGAATCTTCTTGACCTCTTATCTTTTCTAATATAGCCTGGAGAAGGATGGCGACGGTGACTGAGGAGCCATTCTGGCTCCCTGTTGGTGAATCCTACATGGACGTGTGTTGGACACCCCTTGTCCGGCACCTACGTCCTTCCAGACCACATTTTCCCTCCAGCCATTGGGTACAGCAAACTGGCTGCATACAGGCGAAGCCAGACAGCACTTCTCACCTGCATGACTTTCAACCCTGGAATGCCACACGAGTGAGACCCTTGTAAGGATGTTCTCGGTCATTCTGGTGCACGTGCAAACCTGGAAGTGTGTGGTAGTTAACACCTCAAGGAATAATGCTTGACCAGTGCAGATCAGAAGCCAGTGGATCAATTATCTTCTTTTCCAACCTTGGGCAGACAATTCCGAGCGTGTATTCTCCATCGTGCCTGAGAGGATTGCCAGGCTAGTAGCAGTGAATTTATGTGCCCACGGTGGCAACCAGTTGGATAATTCACCCTTGAATTGGCCTTTCCTCTTTTCCCTCTTCCCAGTCTCTACTCCTGTTTTTTGGGGATCATTTGGTAAAATATACTTTCTGTGTGAAATTCCTCGTCCCAGGCACTGCTTTCTTTGGGACCCAGTCTAAAACAACATGCTCATTAGCTCTCTTTAGAATATGGGGATACTTGTCGTTTATTGCCCTTGCTTTGCGTAAAACTCTAGAGAAAAGAAGTCGCATCTAATATCCTTCTGCATATCATTACTGGAAGTGGAAAGCTGACAGTCACAGACTGATTGCCACGCAGAACCCCACACTGCTTAACAGCTTGCACAGCGTTCCTGTCGATGTGAGTTCGTGTTCTTGTTCTGGTTTTTGAAGGAGGGGAGGTAATGTGAAGTGGACAGATAAACCTTGATTTAGATGTTGAAGAGGGTCTCTAAGAGCAGGAGGTAAACGGGAGTCTATAGTCTGAGATTACTTTGTGTATATCAGTTATGGTTCTTTGCTTCAAGCAAAGACTATGAGAGAAAAGAGAGCTATTGGAAGGAGTAGTAGATGCTGTGGCATGCCTCCTGATTCCTCGTTAGGAGGGAGGTATGTTCTCCTCCAGCTGCCAGCATGCTGGCTGCAGGTACCTCTGAGCTGAGGCCTCCCCTGCAATCGTTCTTGGCTAAACACAGTCACCTGCCCAAGGTTACAGTCCCTCCTTGGTGGCTGCCTACATCCAATCTCTGGTCATTTTGGAGGTGCAAAGCCTCCGTTACTTCAAGGCAGGATGGTTCTGAAGGGCCAGCCTAGCTCCAGCTCCCCAGGAACTGGCTGAGGCCTGTGTGCCGTGCACAGTTTCATTTCAGGTCCTAGTCTCTGCTCAGTCCTGCTTCCCTCCCTCCCTCACAGGTGTTATTCCTGAGAGCACTTTCCAGCAATCTTTCTGCACACAAATCTCCAGCTCCATCTGTTTCCTGGGGAACTTGAACTACAACAGAATGATACTGGGGAGTTTGCAAAATCAAACTAAACATAGGCAGCAGGAAGGACACAAAGCAGGGGAGCCCCAGAGATCTCAGTGGTAGAAACTTTTAAACCTCTTAGGGTACCACCAGGGTATCTCTGCTCAGTGTTTAAATCCCTGGAAGGGAGCTTCTGATTGGTCTTGTTTGAGTTGGGAATCAAGGCCCTGTGATCAGAACTACCTGGGGTACTAATGAGTACTTCCTGTGTACCAGAAAGCCACCAAATATCACTCTTCCTGAGTTCAGAACCACCTGACAGACAGACACAGGGGTCATATGGGGCTAGGTCAGAAGGTCAGCTTGATTGATAATGGATAGTGGATATAACCGGATATACAGCTTCCTAGTACTAGACTCCTGCATGAGACGCATCCATTCTCCAGCCAGTCATGAGCAGAACTGGCCAGACACCTGCGGACTTTGTCACAGGATAGGAGCCCAGCACATGGCACAGAGCACTCTTCCTGTGGGGAGTCAGAGCCAGAAGAAAGAGACCAGATGAGGCTGAATCCGACATGCTCAGCTGCTTCTGTAAAACTCACCAGCCAGAGCGAGGAGGAGTGAGGGGAGGAGGAGTGAAAGGACAGGTGGTTACTCTGGCCGAAGTCCTTCCATGTGTGCACATGGAACCAGGGAAGGGGAAGTGTGGAACCGCTCGTTTGCATATATTTACATGTATTAGCATATCTAGTTCTCACAATACTGTGAAGTATCACTGTTCGCATTTTATAGAAGAGAAACTGAGGCCAAGGCCATCTTCCAAGTAAGTGCTGGCTTGGGATTTGAACCAAGGAACCAAGTGTCCTCTGATCTGAAAGCCCATCCCATGTTCTTTTCAGTGCCATGTACCTGCTTCTCCTTTGGAATGCAGGGGAAGGGGAGGACTCCTGGCTGTCTTCTCTAGTGCTCACAGGGAGCACTTCTGGGTCCTGAAGCCAGCAGCTCACCCTGGGCCTGGTTGCTTGAGTTACCTCATGTACCTGAATCCACAAATGCTTCTATGGGAACGTGACAGATTTGAAGGGGCAGTCACTGGGCCCATACCGGGAAGGCTGGGAATAGGGCTCCTTTCCTGTGTTGCTTAGCCTTGGACTCCCCTGCAGGACCTATGCCTGCTTGCTAGACCAGGCTGTCTCACGTGGCCAAAGAGGCTGCCACAGAGGCCTCACCTTGGCTCCCACCAGGAAGTCCTGGGCCAGAGCAAGAGCAGCTGCTTTAGCTCATCCCTTCAGGTCAGGTCTTCAGTAATCAGCTCCTTCCAACCAAGGGCAGGGCCCACTGGGCTCTGTTAGCTTAGACATGCCCTTTAGGCTTAGTTCTCTCTGTTTATGAAGCCCTAAGACTCAGCCCATCCCCAGCTGGCCAGTCTATTCTGTTGGACTCTGACGTTTGCCCCAAACCTGGCATTTCTCTTGGTTTCCTTACAAGCCTTTGTGTCGTTCACCAAGTTGTTACATTTCCTGCTTTTCAGCCTCTGCAGATGTTCCAACCACTACACATCCCCCTTCTCCCCTCCGTACCCGTCTACCTCTTCCTCTCTCCCTTTATCCTTCTGTCTCTTCTTCGTCCTCTCTTCTTATTGCTCACCCCCCACCTTCCTCTCTGCCTTCCCCTCTCTTGCTCCCTAACCCTTCCCCTTGAACCCCAGGGAGATAGGCCTGTCTGCAAAGGAAAGATCTTTGTCACTTGATTATTAGATCCCCAACACGTTATCTAGTAGAAGGCAGCACAGCAGGAGTTTTCTTCAAGGGGCTGAGGGGCTATAAAAGATTGCCATATATCATAGAAAATCACCCAAGGACGCTGGGCTCAGGGCAGCTGCAGCAGGGGTGAAGGTGGGTCATAGTCCCTCACCCCCAGGGAGAGGAAAAGTGACAAAAGGAGAGGAGAGGGTTCCATACCTCGTTTAATTCTCTTGACAGTTTTGCCCAGAATTAGTCCTATCTGCATTATTATCACTTATAAAAGCATTTTTTATGTCATTTAATCTATCAGCCTTTTATTAAAGCTTAGATAAAAGTGGGGAAAAAAAATCTCATCAGCCTCAGCCACCAGAAGGGAAATTTCAGAGACTGAGATGATCAGATTTCTAAGTTTATTGAAAAATCTATAGATAACTGCATGGCTGCTCATGCTATTTTATAAAACAAGTGCAGCCAGGCAAGCCATTTAATAACATGGGAATTGTCAGCCGTGTGGATAGTGGACAGAGGATGAGCTCATCTCGGGAAGACATAGGCTCTGGTGGAAATGAGCACTGCGGCACGCTGCGGGCCAGCAGCACAGCGTCACCCTGCAGACCGAGCCTCGCAGCTTCTCGGGAGCTGCCCACGGTGCAGCCAGCCACCAAGGGACAGGGTGCCTCGGTCTTTCCAAGAACAGTAGAACCCGCACTTATCCCCTCCTACGTCAGCCACACTCTGGAGCTCACATTTGGGGTAGTGACAGGTTTTCAAAGGTATTTAATCTCACCACCATCCTGAGACAGGTATTAATACCCCTCTTTTCCAAATGAAGAAATTGACCACCACTGGAGGGAAGGAACTTTTGTAAATCCACAGAGTGAAGTAGCAGTGCCGGGGTGATGACCCAGGGCTTCCAGTTCTTGGCCCTGTGGTCCTTTTGCTCCATCGGGTTATCCCATCACCAGAATCAGTCTAGAAGGGGGGATGTCAAACAAGCCAGCCTGTGGCCTTCGGGGCAAGTGTGTGAGAATTGGTGGGTGGGTGAGGATAGGGGAGTCAGGTTTGGGCAGTAGAACATAGACGTAACATATACTCTAAATAAGTTCATTTCCTGACTCCCCCCCTTATCTGTGTGACCTTGTATAAGTCACTTAACTTCTCTGTGCCTCTATACAATGAGGAATGATAATATCTACCTCATGGGTTTGTGGTAAAGTTTAAAAGAGATAATGGATCAAGCATTTAATATAGTAAGTTGGATAAATGGTATAGAGTTAAGCCCACTTTTGAAATCAAAAGAAATTTGTAAAAGTGCCTCAACAGAGTATCTCTCCTGTAGACGTGAACAAGTATTTTCAGTCCCTTCCTGACCTCTTTCCTGTGGCTACCAGTCCTTACAGGCACCTGGGGCACCTGCTTTCCCTGCTGTGGACTAGGATGGCTGTAGGTTCCAGGTTAGAAGAGCTGCTTCTTGGAATTGCCCTGTAGCTGTGCAATGTGCCATCTGCGGCTTTGCCATTGACTCACGGTATGACTGTAAGCTGACCTCAGTCTTACCTGGCTGGGCCTCTGTTTCCTTCGTTATAAAGGGGTAAGGACAGAGCTACGTTTCAGGAATTGTAGTTTGTGAATTTCTACATCAGAATCAACTCCATTGTTGATTGTTGAAAATGTCGATTCATGGGCCTTGCCCCAAGTTGTCTCAATCGCAGCGTATATTTGTAAAAAGCCCTCTCCGCTTGCCCCATGCCCTGGCCTAACTCTCAGAGATTCTCATATAATCGGCCATTAATACATAATGAAAGTAAATAATGAATTAATAAATTAAAAATTGATTTACTTTATAACTTTGGTTGTTTTTAAGATTTTCCTGTTTTCGTTTTTTAGCAGTTTTACTACACGCGCCTAAATGTGGTTTTCTTTGAACTCCTCTAGGTACCATAACACTTCTAGGATCTGATTTGATATCTTTTGTCAGTGTTGGAAAATTCTCAGTCATTGTCTCTGTAAAAATTGTTTCTGACCCATTTGTTGTTTTCCTCTCCAGGACTCCAGTTACATGTGTGTTGGACCTGTTGCCATGTCCCTTTATATCACGTACACACTCCTGGACTGCCACCTGTATTTCCCATTCATTTTTTCCTCTTTCTTTCAGTGTGGATATTCTCTGTTGACCTGTCTCTGAATTCACTAATCTTTCATCAGCTGCACCTAGTTTGCTGTTAAACCCATCTATTCAGTTCTTAGTTTTAATTATTGTAATTTTCAGTTCTAGAATTTTCATTTGGTTTTTTAAAATTGATTTTAATTCTTTGCTAAAATTAATTTTCTTGGACATATTAATCAGTTATTTTTGAAAGTCTTTGATCATTTCAACATCAGTCTCCTTAGATCTTTTTCTATGTCTGTTTTTTCTCTTGGTTTCTGGCCTTTCATATCTCCTGATATTCTTTATAATTCAGTTATTAAAAATTTTTTTTTTTAGTTTTTGTAACTTTTTATTGAATGTTGGACATTGTGTATGAAAAACCGAAGAGTGAATCTGAGCCACTGGATGATGCTATTTTCCCCTTAGAGCATTTACTTTTGCTTTTGGAAGTTAGGATAGGGGCAGATTGTTATAATCCAGTCTGGGATGGAGCAGATTTGAAGCCAGGCTTTAATCTTTGTGGATACTGGCTTATTTTGGGTTAGTCCTTATTCCCAGGCTTCAGGGGTTCCTTCTGAAAGCTTGCGTGCATACCGGGGCCACTCACTGTTGGTGATGGCTGGGCTATTTTTGTTCCCCCAGGATGGTGGGGCAGCAAAGCTCTGCTTAGCTTTTCGCCTACTGGGTGCCAGTTTCTACTTCATTTCTCCTCTTGGCTTCTTCACTGATCAGTTTCTACAAAGCACAACTTCTCAGCTTTTAAGTTTTTCTTAAGAATCAACAAATGCTTTGAGGCAAAAAGCTGTGCCAAATATTAGGTTCAGTTCTGTGCTTTCTTTCTGAGATCTTGGTACCTTAAGACCTCACCACATTTGGTAGTTCTCTGATGTGTTCCAACAGGGCATTTCTATTTGTTTGCGGTAGTAGAGTTGGTCTGAATATGTTAGCCTATCAAAGGCAGAAGTGGAACTCCCCGGTAATGCTTTTTCATCTCCTCAGGTGATCTGGGTATAAGATGCACTGGGCAAAATCAACTTCTTGCCACAGCGTAAGAACCACCTTGGGCTGTTGTTTCAAAATGTTGATTTTCTAGTCCTATCCTAGACAACTAAACCAGAATTTCCAGAGAAAGAAGACTGATTTGTCATGCTAGCAAGTGTTTCTAACAAAGGCACACTTGAGACGCACGGAGTCAGTGGCTCTTTAGAGTCCTTCTTGCTCTGGTTGCCTGAGCATATTCTGGTGACCCTTGTGTCCCCACCCACCCAATGAACCCTGTATATATATTTGCAGGAAAGAGCGCGGTTATTCTGATATGCAGAGGGGCAGCATGCTGCCTTTACCACCACCTTTGACTATTTTGCATTCTGTAACTCTGTGAGAAGTAGCTTTCTTTGCTGAATTATTTCTGATTTTTTCCATGGACATTTTAATCAGAGATGAAAAATGACTGGTCTTTTGCTAGCAATTCAATCTAAGAGGAAGTTATTTGCCTCTTAGAGGTACATTAATTCGCAATGACTTTTGTGCAGAAGACAGAGGGGTGTTGTGGAAAGGGACTTGGATTCTGGGGATCAGGGATAAGCCCAGGGTACTTGGCTCAGGAATTGTAGGAGTCACTTGCCCCCTCCCTTCTTCTCTCCACTCATGTAAGTTTCCTTTGCCTGCTTGAGTGTGTCTCCAAATCAGGTTGTTTTCCAGCTAGCAGAAGTTGGACTCTAGTGCAGTTCTGAACCTCATCTCTGGAACCCTTTCTCACCCTGCTGGCTCCTCTCCAGCGGATTCCCTGCTGTCTGCACCAACCCCCTCCCCTTCATCTCTTGCCCACCTCCTCTTCCTCTCTTGTCCTTCCCTTCTCACCCCCACCCACCCCTACCCCAATCTTCTTCCCCCCATTCCGGAATCATAACGAGGCTGTAGTGTCCTCTTGTGGACCCCCCCTCGACCGCTTCAGCCTTCGCCAGGACCTGCTGCCCACATGGAGCTTATGCAGCAGGGCAAAATGGTCCAATTCCTTTTCTCAGGGCCATCTAGCAAGACCAGTTCCCGTGGTTCTCTCTGGCTCACGTGAGGACGCTTCCCACTTTGGAGGTCTGTGATTGCCCTAGTCCATGGCTGCCCAGTAAATGCTACTCAAATCAGTAAGAAAACAATTATGTGTGCCGAGTGGTAAAGGGACAAAGGACATAAACAGGTAATTCACACACGAGGAGACACACCCACAAATAGAAGAACTATTTAATTTCACGTTTCATCAAAGAAATGCAAGTTCAAACCATGTGAGTAGTAAAAAATAATCAGAACAAGTCAAGTTTTGGCTACGATCCTGGGAAATGGACATGCATACTGCTGGGAGAGTGAATGTTCTTCAGTCTTTCTGGAGAGAAAATTGGTAAAATAGAACAAAAATCTTATAATTTTCCGTAACTTTTGACCCTGTCATTCTACTTTCAGGAATTCGTCCCAGTGAAATAATGAACACGATTTGCAAACAGTTATATGCAAGTACAATCAGTATGAGCCTGTTTTATTATAATAAATGACTGCTGCTACCCAGTGAAATACAACCATACAACAATAAGGGGTTGCTACATTCATGCTGGTTGTACACTCTGTTGTCATTAAAAACATCACACACACATATTTAAAGAGGAGCAATGTTCAAGCTCGGATTTTTTTAAAAAGTAAAAGCAGTATATCACAATAATTGCATTTTGGTGAGGAGGAACCAGCGTAGGAAAAAACTCAATGGACGCAAAATGTTACCATGTCTGTCTGGGGTGTTTTATCATATACAAAAATCTACGAAATGTGATTAAAAGAGAGAAGAAGAAAACAAAAGTACTGCTCCCCCGCATGTGGAAAGACTGGCCTTCATTCTAGTCCTGCCTCTTGTTCTCTGCGAGGCTTTGGACAGGTCACCTTGCCTCTTTTTCTTTCTTTTTTTTTTTTTTGAGGCAGAGTTTCCCTTTTGTCCGGGCTGGAGTGCAATTTCGGCTCACTGCAACCTCCGTCGCCTGGGTTCAAGTGATTCTCCTGCTTCAGCCTCCTGAGTAGCTGGGATTACAGGCGCCTGCCACCACGCCTGGCTAATTTTTTATATTTTTAGTAGAGATGGGGTTTCACCATATTGGTCATGCTGGTCTTGAACTCCTGACATCAGGTGATCTACCTGCCTCAGCCTCCCAAAGTGCTAGGATTACAGGCTTGAGCCACCATGCCTAGCCCACCTTGGCTCTTTGACAGGCAGTTTCCTCATCTGTAAAGCAGAGCTGGCCCCGTGTAGCAGCATTCGTGTCTGTTCAGTGCTTTACCAGTCCCTTTGCTAACCATTGTTTTCATTCGATCCCACATCTGTGCCTTGTAGATCAGCACTTTGTGGGTGTTGGCTATTTTACCATCACTTGATAATTGAGAAACTCACCTTATTTTCAGGTACTGTGATACAAAGAAAAGCTTCTTAAGGGTCATTGGAGGGCAAGCATTTGAAGGAACTAGAGCAGCCTGGCTAATGGCCTGGTGCAGTGGCTGAATTACAGCTGGTCTGGAGGGCAGATGATCCACAAGGTTGGGTCTGGGGTCAGTTAGTGGTTGAGGATGGGGAGGTTGGGAGCAGATCAAGGCCAGGACCAGAACAGGCCTAAGAGAAGTGTCGGAAAAGCCAGAAAGAAGGGATTGAGAGAACTGCTCCAGGTTGAGGGGATGTTCCAGGAGTGGTAGCTTTGCTGGAGGTTCAGTTAGGGGTCCTGGGGGTCAGATACCAGGACTTGGAGGCCTCAAGAAAAGAGTGGGAGCCAACCCAGCAGGACTTAGCTGGGCAAAGGAGAGACGTTTTCAAGGCTGTGAGCAGGCATGACAGGCATTACTGGAGAGCCCAGAAAGAAGGATTTGGCACATGCAGGCTTATGTGCAAATTGCAAGTCTGCATTTATGTAAAACAGGCAGCAATGGAGACTGTGTAATAGATGCACCAATCTAGAGAGAGCCTGGAAAAATGAACTCGCTTAAGTAAAAATCGAGCAGTTTACTTCCTGCTCCCCAGCAGGTCAAAGCCTCATCTTTAAACGGATGTCCTTATCTCAGAGCTCCCCAGGTGATAATATTAGTCCTCACTGACACAGTCTATCTTCTCCATAAATACCTTTCCCTCTAACAATAACAAGCACAACACACTGCAACACCGCAGCACACCGCAACACCGCAACACCACACCACAACACCACACCACAACACACCACCACACCGCAACACCACACCACAACACCGCACCACACCACAACACACCACCACACCGCAACACACCACAACACCGCAACACCACACCACAACACCGCACCACACCACAACACCGCAACACCACAACACACCACCACACCGCAACACCACACCACAACACCGCAACACCACACCGCCACACCGCACCACACCACAACACCGCAACACCACAACACACAACACTGCAACACCACAACACACCACAACACACCACAACACCGCAACACCACACCACAACACCGCAGCACACCACAACACCGCACCACACCACAACACCGCAACACCGCAACACCACAACACACCGCAACACCACAACACACCGCAACACACCACAACACCGCAACACCACACCACAACACCGCAGCACACCACAACACAACACCACACCACCACACCACAGCACACCACAACACCGCAACACCACACCGCAACACCACACCGCACCACACCACCACACCGCACCACACCACAACACTGCAACACCGCACCACACCACAACACTGCAACACCACAACACAACACCGCAACACAAAAACACCGTCACGACGTAGCTTTCTAGCCCACAGGGCTGCTTTTTGATTCCTAATATGCCCTGAACTGAACCCCTTCGTTTATGGAAAAGGCTCAATGTGAAACTGCATATCAACTCTTTTATCACAATCCTTTTAATTACCACACGAACCCAATTTTATTATCCAATTATGGGTAAGATTAAAGTTCATCAAACTACTTGTTTTATGTGAAGTTCCTTCATTTCCAAAAGATCAGTGGAACATTAAAGAACAAATGAAACAGCCAGTTGCAGATTATACAGGATGATTTATCATTGATCTTCCATAAACAGTAAAACCAGCTCTGATATTTTCCCCGGCATAATAGGCCTATGTATACAGTACACTGTATATCTTTTCATTTCAGCCTTGAAAAAAATATGATATACCCCCAGTGGGAGTCATAATTTCGCTGAATGTATAGTGCTTAAGGCTTCACAGCGCCCAGCCAGTTTGTTACAGCAGATGGATGAGAGCCCACTGTTTCATGAAATTGCTTCTGAATATTTGCAGGATGACCTTTTCCCACACTATCCCACCAAAACGTATTAACTCCTTCTGCACAAGATGGAAACGCGCTGTGCTGAACCACACTTCTGCAAGGCACAGTTGAGATGTGACAGCCTTTAATATAAAACCTTTCCTGACATGTTCCCCTCCGTCAAAAACAGTCTGTTTCCCAGAAGTTCCCTTTCAGAGAGAGGAAAGCAGAAGGAGCAGACAACTCCTGGGTGACATTTACCAAGGTCATGAGCTGGTGGTGGGTGGTGCCGGGATTATCATTCAGGCCTGTCTATCTCCAAAGCACTTGCTTCTTCCATGCCTGTGGAGCACATTGTTTATGTCTATATTGTAGACTTTATCTCTTTTTTCTCTTTTTTTTGAGCAGTTTGAGCCCATTTTCCTTCCATCATAATGTGAACTTATGGTTTTATGTCTATTCTTCTTCACCACCACTTCAAGTATACCTTGCATTTAGTGGATACTTGCTGTGTCAGTCAGGGTTCAATCAGAGAAGCAGAACCACCGGGAGGTCCTACATGTGTTAATATGTATCAGGTTTTGTTATAGGGTTTGTTAGAGGAATTTGGCTTTTGCATCTCGTGCTAGAACTTGAAGTCCACATACTAGGTTGCTGGGTAGTGAAGATGGATGTGAAGTAGAGGAGAGCAGGAGCATGCTGGAGACTCTCAAGCACAAGCTGGAGACCAGGAGATGGGCTGGACTCTGGGTTGCTTCTTTTGCCTCTGACCTTGATGGTATAGGTGTTCTACAAAGCCAGGGCCCCTTATCCTGCAGCCAATCATATGTTCCTGGCCTGGGAGTTGGAGAAGCTGAAGCAGGATGCAGGGGAAGATGGAGCAGGTGCAGGCCTGGCTGCGCGTCGGATCAGTGGCAGCATATGGGAGCAAAAGGCTGTTGCTTCTCTTCTTTCCAAATCTCCCATAAGGATCTCCCTTGGGCCCTGCCCTAATGGGAAACCTACAGGAGAGGGAGTTCTGGGAAACGTAGTTCATCTGAACCAAGTTGTCACATTAGAAAGTCACTGTGGTCCACTTCCATCAACCTGACATCCACATGTATCACCTTCAACCATGCTTACTCTCCAAATAAAGTCAGTAAAGTCGTGCTTCTGCACAACATGACACAACCAATGCACACACGGCCAAACGTGCTCACCCTTTCCCAGAAGAGGATAGAAAACCCCATTTTGCCATGGAGTAACATCTGCTCTTCCCTTAGCTACTTCACACTCCTCCTTTGATGCATGTAACTTAAATCCTGAGATATACGTGTCATTGCTACTAACCCCGCTATGTAGATGACTAAGGGATGGCAGAGGTGGAAACACATATGTGGTTCATATATATGAACATGTATATCAAAATGAGAAAGGCATACAAATATTATAATCCTTACTTCTGAAACTGGTCACATGGTCATAGCTGGTATTTACAACCGCCTTTATTCTATTCATTGAACATTTCCGTTGCCTTCAGCAAGAATGGCAGGTTGTAGGTCTGGGCCAAGAAGCAGCAAACTGTTTTTTACAAAGGGCCATATATTAAAGTGTAGGCTTCGAGGACCCTTCAGTCTCTGTCTCAGCTGCGTTACAGCAATAACGTTATTTACAAAAGCAGCTGCAGGGCTGGATCTGGCCTGTGTGCTGTCGTTTGCTGATCACTGGCAGAGGCCGTGAGCCGTCCTGCCTGAATTGAGTTGTACTGTCGTTTTCTGTTAACTTTAATCATAGAACATGGGAGTATTAAAAGGCACCCCAGAGGACTGCCTGAATTCCAGACATGCTCCTCCTTTTCTTTTTATGTAGAACCAACGCATTTTACCCGTGAGAGTCAGGATCAATCCTTCCCACCAGTGCAGTCACCCCTGTTGCCTGATGACTCAGTGGCAGGAGGGACTCAAAGTGGCTGGATGGCAGACTCAGCATGCAGGTCAGTGGAACCACTGGTGTGTCCCCTGGTAGAAGCATTCTTCTCTGTGGCTGTGAGACCTCTAGGCACAGAGCCTAATGTCACTGGGACGAGAAGCATGACTTTTGTTAGTAGATATCTAAGAATAACAGCGAGAGAAGCCACTTTGTCCCTGGTTAGAAGCTGCTGGCTTCTGACTACATAGGCGAATGTAGTAGTCTCTGTCTTTTCATTCACTTAGCAAATGCTTATTGAGCGCCTACTGTGTGCCAGGCACTGGCTGGAATGCAAAGGTCACCAAGACAAATACTGCTGCTGTTTCAGCAAGTGTGAGGTGAGCTTGAACCATCATGGAAGGTTTTCATTGTAGCCACTGAGGTTACTGCTTTCAGAAACGGTATCATTCAGCCCTGCATTCCCTGTCTGCAGGTTGGTGGAGCCAGCAGCGCCCACTGCCCTTTCATGTTTTAAGTGGGTAGAGGACAGCTTTTCCATGAGGTTCATATTAGGCCTTGCTAGAGCCTCTTCCTGGAATGGAGTCAGCAAAATTCCTGGGTCCAAAAGAGGGGTGCTTATGCAAATTGGGATGATTTAGTTGGATCTGTGAGTGTCCTGATATATAGAAGTGTATGTCATTTAGGCCTTGCCTTGGTTGCAAATGACAGAATACTCATCTAACTATGGTGTCATCACGCAAGAGTTGGTTTTTCACATGTAGCAAGAATCCTAAAGAAGTCCGTTCAGGACTGGTTCAGTTGCTTAAAGGATAAACCAAAAGTCCAGTTGTCCAGGCTTCTTTTGGCTCTCTGCTTTGCCGTTCTTAATGTGTGAGTTTTATCTTCATGGTTACACAGTGACCGCTTTTCTTCCAGCCCTCGCTTTCACATTCCAGGCAGGAAGACTTCAGGCAAAGGCACAGACCATGCCAGCTGAGGCAGTTTCGTTTTCCTAAGTTCTCACACAGTAGATTTCGGTTGGCATCTCATTGGCTGATGGGTTCACCTAGTGTAGCTGCAGTGGAACTGGAGAGGCGTTTTTAATTTGACATACTGCCATGCCGAACAAAATCAGAGTCCTATTGTTGGAATGGAATATGGAGCGAAGGAGAGAATGGGTATTGGCCAAGCCACTAGCCATGTCCACTGCAGCTGGGAAGGAAGAGTGATGGGTTGGAGTTCGGGAGAGGAGGAGGCAGAGCATGAGAAAGAGAACAAGGGCCAGTCGCCGTGGCTCACGCCTGTAATTCCAGCACTTTGGGAGAGCAAGGTGGGTGGATCATCTGAGGTTAGGAGTTCGAGACCAGCCTGGCCAACATTGTGAAAACCTGTCTATAGTGAAAATAAAAAAAATTAGCTGGGTGTGGTGGTGCATGCCTGTGGTCCCAGCTACTTTAGAGGCTGAGGCAGGAGAATCGCTTGAACCTGGGAGGCGGAGGTTGCAGTGAGCCTAGATCGCACCACGGCACTGCAGCCTGGGTGACAGAATGAGATTCTTTCTTAAAAAAAAAAAAAAAGAGAGAGAAAGAGGGCAAGGCCACTGATGCCTCAGTAGTGCTCATTATAAAGCTGAAATGTCATGTCAGCAGTTTTTAAAAGGTGCTTGAACTATTTTCACCTCTTTCTAAATGGGTCTTTCTTGACTCAGCAAATATCCAAAATGTTTCCTGTTACTCTAATTTGTGCCCTCATTTGAATCTCCTTCTTTGCAAATGCCCAACTCATGAGACCGTAACATTTTTCTTTCTTTATAAACCATTCTTTCTGGCTGTTTAGGAAAAGAAAAAGATGGATAATTAAAAAACACATAATTACCCCAAAACTACATTAATTCTATTTTGGTGTCACCGCAGGGAACTCCATCCTGGAGAATTCATGAATGCCTGACCTGGAGAATTGTAATGAAAAAAATATCACAGGAGACCAACATGTTGAATTATTGATTAGAAGGGGTTTTTCCAGACTGATTTGGCTTAATTATACACTCTGAAAGAGGCGGCGCAGACAGAGAGACCGAAGATGCAGAGGTTTAGACGGGTTGAGAGATGGGAAACTGCTGTATTGCATTCACCTTTTTTTATGAAGCTGTAGCTGTGGAGTTCATGGGCAGTGGCTCAAAAAAAGGAGCCTTGGAGGAAGAACCTAAGGATTAAATAATGAGTCCCATGCTTGCTTTGGCAGCACAGATACTAAAATTGGACCGATACAGAGGTCAGCATGGCCCCTGTGCAAGGATGACATGCAAATTTGTGAAGCATTCCATGAAAAAAAAAAGATCCCTGCTGGTCTTTTGACAAAAAGATTTCTACATCTGAATACTGTGCTTATTCGGTTGAGTGGGCAGGTGGGCCAGGAGCCTCCCTTCACTGGACAGTTAACTGAGAATCTTGGCATTTGAACACAGGCTTCTCAAAACCCCATTTTCCTGAGAATCATGTGCTGGACTTCCCAGAAGAAGTAGAAGAAGGGCTTCCTGGGACTAAGTCCTGATTTGAGGGCAAAGGGATGAAGATTTTGGAGCTAAGGCAGTAGATGAAGGCTGCCCTGCGCTCTCAAAGGAACATCTAAATAACTTAGAAACCATCCAGGGGCAGATCAGTTGCTGGGCCTGGCTTCTGGCTGGGATGCTCTTTTGTGGGTAATGCTGGGTGCTGCCATTCTAGTGGCTGCTAAGCCAGCCCTGGGCTGCTCCTCACAATATCCTGTGAGGTTGGCAGTGCCCTTTGGGAGACCCCCCCTCCCCCGCCGCCTTCTGCTTTCTGCTCTGCTGGCATTCTGTAGGCCTTCTCTCATCTCGGTCCATCCAGAAGCTGCTGCACGGGTCCCTTGCTGTCCCAGAATGCTTCCCGGCCCCTTCGCCTCAGACAGAGTGGGTGCCCGCCTCCCTCTATCAGAACTCTGCTCACTTGCCACCTCCTCCAGAAAGATTGCTGGCACCTCCTTTTCCTACACTAGGTCAAGGCCTCCTGTTAAACACTTTCCAGCATCTGGTGCTTTTTATTCCTACAGCTGATTGCAGTTTGTGATGAAGCGTTTATTTGTGGGATGAGTTGCTTAACATCCACCTTGGTCATTAGGCCGTACGCCCACCAGCGCGGGTGCCATGCCAGTGTTGCTTACAGTGGTATCTCCAGAGCCTTCGTCACCACTGGGGACATAGTAGTCTCTTGGACTAAACACCTCTTCCTCTCCACCCGCTGAGGCTGATTTACAATTCCCATTGTATGAATGTGGAGGCTCAGAGGAGTTCGTTGACTGACCTAAGGTCACACAGTAAAGGTTACCAGCAAGGGTTCAGCTGGGATTCGCCCCCACGTCTCCCCTTATGAGCCTTGCTCTTTCTAGTAATGTTCCCAGCAGCAGCTGCACCCAGGGAGTGGCCCCCCGCGAGCCTGAAGCAGAGCAGATGGCGGGAGCCTCGTCCTAACACCAAGGGCCTTGCTGCGGTGGGCAGCGCCCTGGCCTCCCACCCCCTGCATTCATTGTTGGGGGGCCCTCTCCTTGTCCGGATGATGTCCCCTGTGTCTCCTTGTACTAGGGGGCCTGTAAGCCTGTCCCCAGAGGGCACATGGGGACCTACTATTAGGCCACTTTTCTCCAGCCAGACTGGGCCTTAGGATGCTCAGCCAGATTCCCCACCTTGCCATGCCTGGAATCCTTCCTTAACTTGACCCTCTGGATTCAGGGCATGCCTTTGCCAGCAGGATACCATCCTTTGTTGCTATGTGAAACTTTGAATTTAGGCCAGATTCACCCAGAGCTGGCTCTTCTACCATTGTGCCACCCACTGACTCTTCCACCTCATCCCCCTCATCCTCCATGAGACTCAGCACCGTGTCCCTGACCCAGATCATGTGTCTGGCACCTGCTTGCCTTCTGTGGGTGCTGGTTCCATGGTGGCCCAGGAACCCTTGCTGCCAGCAGGGCCCCTCAGCCAGGGCCTGGCACACTGTGCCCAAGCAGATGGTGCTGGAACATGGTGAGACTCCCCTTCAGGGCAGGGAGTGGAAAGAGGAGGGTTGGACACAGGGCCCGGATATTATTTGGAGTCACTTTGTCACTGGAGATGTACCAGGTGCATCCTCTGAGCTCTGAGCAGAATCACCGTGCTGCAGCCAGATGGGCTTCGAAGCTCCCAGCATGGATCTGCATCTCCCGGCTGGGGAAGGAGGCAGGCTGAGGGGTGGAGAGGCCTAGAGGGCGGATGAAGGAGAGCCAGTGCGAGCGTCTGGCCTGGTTCTCTCTCCCTTCACGGTTGCTGTTCTTCTAGTCCCTTCCTTCTTGTACTGTTACTTCAAACCCCTTTCTGTAAAATCATGCAGCTAATATTACTGAGTGCCGATTCTGTTTCAGATCAGCTGCGCTGGGCTCTGGGGCTCCATGGCTCTGCCTTGGAATTTCAGTCTCATAGGGGAGATGCTCTAGAGAGGGGCAGATCATCACCAGAGAAGTGTGAACTTCCCTGTGACACGCACTCGGAAGGAGCAGGACATGGTGTGACAAAGGTCCATCATGTGGGGAGTGGACTAGTCAGGGACATGGAAGCAGGCTTCCTGGGGAGATGATGCCAATGCAGCCGTCTCAAGGATGAGCGGGAGTTACCTGGGAGAAGGGGAGGAAGGGTGTGCAGGCTGGGAACAGAGGGTGCAGGGTCTCGTGGGATGGAGAAAGGCAAATTGGAGAGAGTCAGGGAAGGCCAAGGTAGCAGAAGTGGAGAGGTCCAGAGGCCATGGTGAGAGGGACTCTGCTGGCTTCTAGGATAAAATGCCGGGTGTGCAGGGCCTGGGAAGCTCCTTCCTACTACGGGCTGAGGGGACGCAGGTTTCCCAGCATGCACGGGAGGAAAGGGCATGTTGGTGATGATGCCAGCTATCACCATCCTCATACCTGTAGCTGACACCTCCTGGTGCCTGCTGTGTGCCGGGCCCTGCTCTGAAGGCTTCAAGAATTCTCAGGAAAGAAGGGAAAAGGGAAAAGGGTAAGGGGCAGGGAAGACTTCCAAAGCCTTTCAGGGCTTTATTCGGAGTCAGCACAAAGGGAATGCCAGCAATTTCACACACACACACAGACACACACACACACAGATATACAATTCCTCCATGTGAATTAACATGAGCATTTTGTAAGTCAGTTTGGGTTGTCAAATGCCGGACATAAAGCTGAGATGATTCAAGAGATTGGAAAGCCAAGATGATTAGAATGCCTTTTACCTATAAGTTTTTAATACATTAGAAACCTAAAAACTATATTCACCCTTTAGAAGCAAATTAAATGTTATTTGTTTGTTTTTTAAAGAGGTAAGTCACACAGTGGGTTTAGAACAGATGTCTTCAAAGATCAGAGTCATCGCTTCCTTTATTAGAAAGCAGAGGAGCCAGAGACATGCCGTTTAATGCTGCGCCGTACCAGGGTACTTTTCTTTCTCTGGAGTGGACTGCGTGCGTTTTCCTAATATCTGTGGCAGTCATCTGATAATAGAGTGCATTAGAAAATGTTATACTTTTATTTCAGAGCCGATGATTTGAAGGGCTTTACAGGAAAGAAGTGGGTTCTTCTCTGCCACATGACCTCGAGGACAGGTGAAAATCTCTTTCCTGCTAAGAGTTGATGCATGATTTAGAATTCTAGGAGCAAAAAGTCCTTCTGCACGTAGGAGTCTAGCTGACATCCCACTGTGGAAACCATTCAGACGTGCAATTTCCTCATCTGTAAGTGGGGACGACAACCGTCTCCTCTAATAAAGTGGGGATTAAAGAGGAATTCAAGTGAGAACACAGAGCACGTGGCAGACCCAGTGAATGTGAGCTGTTGTCATTTCCATGCATGTTGACATGGGCGCACATTCACAGACCTCTCCAGATGCATAGTCACAATGACACACGCATGTGAATGCATCACACACACACACACACTCTCAGAGGTCTGCTGAAATTCTCCAACAGAAAACTAGTTGTAGTTGTTTTTTTGCTTGTTGCATTGGGTTTGACTGGGGCCAGGGTGAAGGTGAATGAATCCATCACTCGGCCTCCCCAGCCAATGCCCAGCTATGCCTGTGGGCGGCCTCCTGCTGACGCTCAGGTATTTTGCATCGCCAGCCCAGCCTGAGTGACCCAATTACCCCCACAGGGATCACAGCAGCCAGCCCAGGCGCTTAAGCCACCACGGGGACCTGCACTGGCAGCTAAGAAAATGAACATGGTGGCAAAGTGAGTAGAGGAGCTGTGCCCCCTCAGATGACCTCCCGCCGGGGCGCCACCGCCTGGGGAAGCAGAGAGGACAGCGCCGATGCAGCCCTCTGAAGGACATGCCGGCGTTTACTGGGAGAAGAAGGGAGGAAGGGTGTGTAGGCCGGGAGCAGAGGGTGCAGGGTCTGCTGTGCCTGGTTGGCTTCACCTTTACTCGCTCTGACTCCTCTGCCTGGAATACCCTCTCCATGCAAACACTCAGGTTCAGCGTCACCCACACTCAGCCTGGCTCAGATGCCATCTCCCCCTGCAGGGCTCTTTGGATCCCCCTCCACCTCCTCTGAGCCTTTTTCTTTGGACTCTCATAGAATTCGGCATGTCTACCTCATGCTGTGGCCATCAGAGCTCCCGGAGAGTGGTCACCCCCAACACTCCGCATGAAGCTGGGCTCAGAGAGCATTCGATGATCAGAGCTGCTCCAGGTATCCTGTTTCCACAAAGGAGCTCTCCTGAATTTGAGTTTGATCAGATCACTTCCTTGCTGTAAATGCTTCATTGGCCCCCTCAGCACCTGGTGTAAAATCCAGTCTTTCTCATGCCCCTAGACTGCTTGGTTTGACCCCTCCCTGCTTCTCCCTGCAGCCTCATTTCCCCTCCCTCCCTCTCACCGGGCTGTGGCTCCCTTTGCCAGTGCAGGGAGAATGCCAAGCTCATTTTGGCCTCTGGGCCCTTGCACAAGCTAAGGCATCTGCTCGGAATTTCCCTCCCCTTCGCCTGGCCACCCCTACTCATCCTTCAGATCTGAGCTCAAATGTCACTCAGAGATCTCTTCCCTGACATCCCCTCACTCGATTTGTAATTGCTCATTTGCTTTTGTGATGGTTTAAGGCAAGCACCCCAGTAGAACTCCAGGAGAGCGGGGCAGAGTCTGTCTGGGTCAGCACCGTATCTGCAGCACTTAGTACAAGGTTTACACAGAGTAGAAAAATAATTTTTTTTTGTGAAGAGAGGCATAAATGCAATGAGGCCTGAAAGAGTTCCCTTTTTGGCTCATCTTCCTCCTGAAACTGCCCTTTTTACACTTCTTGTTTTGGAATCCAAGCATGGCCTGAGTTTAGTTCCTTGCTTGTGAAACGTGGCTCTGCAGTGTCACCGGTCCAAGTTAAAGCAGCTGCTGCCAAGCCCATGCTCCTGGCTCTCGGGTCTGGGGTTCAGCAGGAGCTGGCCACATTCCAAATACTGGGGTCCGCCGCTCTTGGCCCTAGTATACAGCAGGCTGCAAGTGCAGAGAAACTAACCGCCCGCCAGCTGCTGGCAGGGGCAGACAGCATTGCTGTGCAACTCCACCAGTTCCCTCAGCCACGGGTAACGTTGAGGAATGTATTCTACGCCACTGACCACAGTGCTCCTGTGACCCATAACGGTGGCTGGTTTGACAAGCCACCCTTTATAGGCTGACTTCTCTTCCCTGTCTCCTTCCCACTCCCCACCCCAAACAAACTACCTGACCTTGAATTCTTATCACAGGGTCTACTTGTGGGAGAATGCAAACTAAGACAAGCACTGTTGCAGCATCACACTATACGGCTCCGTTATTATTATGACTACATGATAAGCACACTGACCGCACGCTTCTCCACGTGTTTGCTCATCGGAGCCTCCCGTGAATACCCTCTACCACGTGATGTGGCCATCAGAGTGGATGAGAGTGTGGAGACAGAGGCCCAGGCTGTGAAGTGTGTCCTTATGCCCTGAGACCATCTACAGTTAGAGAAGGGCATTCGGATGATCGGTCACGGACGGCCACACACTCACGCAAATGCCAGTGTGTGCACACATGGACCCACATGTGCAGAAACCTCTTAGTGGCAATTTCAATTTCCTAATTAAAAACAAATAAGGAAGGCATGTTCTATCCAGCGTCCCACACTCCAGCTTATGGAATCCAGGGGCTTCCTCAGGTCATCTGGCCCAGCCTCCTGCGTCTAACCTAAACCAACATGGAATGAGGTCTTGTCAGCTAAGAGGCGGTGCTTAACCAGCCATTGAGTGAGCTGTTAGCGACCCTGGGATAATGACAGGCTTCTCAAATGAGAAGATGAAGAGGGTTTTGTGTGTGTGTGTGTGTGTGTGTGTGTATTTTGTTTTTGACAGTTTGAGGTTTAAAATTACATAGTAGAACTAATAGGCCCTTTCTGTCTCATAATTATGTTTGTCGTGATACAAACCCTTAAACGTTTGGCTGCGGATCTTGGATGAAACTCCCAGCATCAGATGGAATCGTAACGCCATGACGAGCCATTATGGTGTGGCCGGGGGTCGTCCCTGTGTGACTCGCTGGCTGGGAGTGCTGCTGTTCTTGGCATGTACAACGAGGGCTCGTAATTGGAAGGAGGTCGTGTTTTCCATAGAGCTGTCACTTGGGACCCAAGGACTTGGAGTCAGGAGCTACTGGCTCAGGAGCCCTTGGGAGTTAGACAGGACCTGGGGCTCTGCCACTTCCCCCTTTGCTGGAAACACAGAGCTTTGCGAATGCTATAGTCCAAGCAAGGGTGGCACTGGGCTGCCTTCATCTACATGGAGATTGCTATTCCTTCAGCAGAGCAATTGCAGCTAATTGAACTTTAAATTGTTCCATCCCTAAGAATCATGAGCGTTGAGACCATTCTGCCAGGATGATGAGTTTAGTCCTGGAATAGATGTCGTACAAGTCGGGCAGAGAACTGCACCGAACACGCCTGGAGTGAGGTTAGGAAGACAGCAAGCTGAAAATTAGCATTCCAGAAGGGATAAAGCCATCGGCAGACAATATTAGCAGATTTTTATGACATTATGTTTCTGGGTAGTTTGGACTTCCTGAGTTAGTTTAGAAACTTAATTTTCTTTCCATCAGAAATATCTCAGGGCTCTTCTGGTTGCAAGTAAGAGAAATCAATGTACTTGTTAAAGTAAAGGGAGATGTGTTATCAGTGAGGCACGGTGACCTGGTAGAGAACTTCGGTGTTTTCCTCTTCTTTCTCTCAAAGGGCTAGTGAAAGACTAGCTCCTTATTTTAGAGGCCTGATGTATTCTTTGCTTTGAAGGAGAAGAGAATTTTTTAAAGTCAACTTTAAATATCAGTTTATTTGAGATAATTTGCATGCTCTAAAATGTATCCATTCAAAAACTGTAAGTTGATGTGCTTCGACAAAGATACACAGTTGTGTAACCACCACCACAATCATGAAAGAGAACATTTCATTACCCATGAGCCCCTTTGCAGCCAGTGCCCTCCCCACACCTGGGCCGCTAGTTTCACTGATCTGCTTTCTATCACTCTTTTGCTTTGTGAAGATTTCATAGAAATGGACTTACTGTATCTGTTGGTGTCTGATTTCTTTCACTTTGCATAACACTTTTGAGAGCCATTCACGCTCTCACATCTATCAGTAGTTCTTCCTTTTTATTGCCGAGTCGTTTTCTGTTGTATAGATACACCGCAATTTATCCGTTCAGCAGGTGATAGATATTTGGGTTTCATTTCTGAATAAAGTACATGCCTTTGTGTGAACTTAGGTTTCCTTATCTCATGGGTAAACACCTAGAAGTAGAATTTCTGGGCTGTTCCATTTTATAAGAAACTATAAAACATTATAAGAAACTATAAAATATAGTTTTGTATAAAATTTATATAAAGTTTATATTATAAAATATAACTATAAATATAGTTATAAGAAACTATAAAACGTTTACAAAATGGCTGTCCCATTTTGCATTCCTGCCATCATGTATGACAGCTGCGGTTGTCCCACGTCCTTGACAACGCTTGGTGTTATCAGTCTTTAATTTTAGCCGTTCTAGTGAGCATGTAAGTGCACCTCAAGGTGGTTTTAATTTACATGTTTCTCATGAATAAAGATATTGAGCATCTTTTTTTGTTTATCGTGTTTGATGAAGCAGCTATTCAAATTGTCAATTTTTAAAGTTGGAGTTAATCATTATTATTTAGATGAGTTCTTTATATATTTTGGATGTAAGTTCTTTATCAGATACATGTTTTGAAAATATTTTCTTCTAGTCTGTTCTTGTTTTTTAATTTCTTAACAGTGTCTTTTACTTGGAGCGTTTATATTGTTTACATTATTTATTGAAACTTAAAAAAATTTAGGCTGGCTGTGGTGGTTCACATCTATAATCCCAGCATTTTTGGAGGCTGAGGCAGGCGGATCACTTGAGGTCAGGAGTTAGAGAGTAACCTGGCCAACATGGTGAAAACCCATCTCTGCTAAAAATACAAAAATTAGCCAGGCATGGTGGTGTGCTCCTGTAATCCCAGCTACTCGGGAGGCTGAGACTGGAGAATCCCTTGAAACTGAGAGGTGGAGGTTGCACTGAGCCGAGATTGCGCCACTGCACTCTAGCCTGGGCGACAGAGTGAGACTCTGTCTCAAATAAAATAAAAAAAGAAAAAATTAAACATTATTTCAGACTTACGGAAGAGTTGCACGAATAATACCAAGAATTCCAGAATACACTTTGCCCATATTTCCCAGATGTTATTTTTTTAAATACCTACTTGCTTGCTTTCTCTTTCTCTCTCCCTGGCCTCCCACCTTTGTTTCTCTGTGTATTCACATGGTTCCTTTCTGCACAGGCCAGCTGTCTCTGACTCTCTGGTTAAGCACCATTTAATTATAACTAGTAGCTCTGCGTTCCAATTTCAAATGCCTGAAGAGAATTTAACTGGTTCCGGTTGGGTTGGGTATCAGCCCCTGACCCAATCAACGGCGATCTTATTGTGTGGTTCTTTGAGAATAAATCATGGATGCATTTTCTAAGGACGAATTAAAGGGTAGGAGAAGAAACAGTGGGTATCTGTTCTATAAAACATTAAATTATTTGAAAAATTACAAGTATATATCGCTTTCCAAATGAGTATTGTTTTCCTGCAGTTATCTGGGGATACCAGATGCCTTTCCCAAAACCTACGTACTTATCTTATTGCTCACCCCAGTGCCTGTCTTTGAGGAGTATTTTTAGGGTTGGTTACTTTCCACTAAAAGAAAATCAGTATCTGTTCTTAGTAGTCGCACCTCCCTCTTGACGAAAACATGGTACTTTTTCACTTTTAATTCCTAGTGACCAAACGCAGTATCTGGATATCTGAGCGTGCAGGTGGCTGTGGGTAACGCCGGGTTAAAGAGTTTAAACACACCTCTCTCTATCCTTAGTCAGGCTTTCTCCGTGTTGCAGCCCAGAGTTCCCGTTCTGTTGTTCTCTCAGGGACAACTGGAATCCAGAGGTTCAAAGGTACTCTGTGTCTCTCTCTTGTTCTCTCCCTTTCTTAATTTTTTCCTTTCTATTTACCCCATACCCTACAGTCAAGCCTTCTTAACATGACTGTCATAGTCACTGGCAGCCACCAAAACCTGCAGTCTGTGTTAGCCAGAATAATGGTCTCCAAAAGATGTCCATGTCCTAATCTTGGAACCTGTGAATATGTTCCCTCACCTGACAAAATAAACTTTGCAGATGTGGTTAAGGATCTTGAGATGGAAATATTATCCTGGATTATCAGCTGAGTGGGTCCAGTGTGGTTATAAAGGTCCTTATAAGAGGTAGGTAAGAAAGTTGGCTGGGCACAGTGGCTCATGCCTGTAATCCTAGCACTTTGGGAGGCCAAGGCAGGTGGTTTGCCTGAGCTCAGGAGTTTGAGACCAGACATGGGCAACCCCATCTCTACTAAAATACAAAAAAATTTAGCCAAAGAATGTAGGAAGGTTCTAGAAGCTAGAACAAGTGAGGAAAAAGCTCCTCCCCCAGAGCCTCTGGAAGAAACCAGCCCTGCTGACACCTTAAATTTAGCCCGCTGAAATGGATTTCAGATTTCTGGCCTCTGAAACTGTAAGAGAATAAATTCAAGTTGTTTCACGCCATGAAGTTTGTTGGAATTTGTTATAGCAGCAATGGGAACTTGATGCACAACCCAAAAGGAAGAGAGACCTTTGTTTTCCCAACATTGATATGATAAATCTGACAGAGGTTTTCTGATTTGCCTTACTTGGATCATACACCCACTTCTGGGGCCAGACACACTGGACGGAAGCATGAGTGGCCACCTTGAACTCAGGACTCAGAAGACGTACTTGTGGTAGGGCTGGGGAGAGCCTCTTCCACCACAGACAGAGGGTGGCTGGCCAGGCGAGAGGACAGTTGTGCTCCGTGGCACACTCTGACCTCCCGCTCCCAATGCCAACCGGCCTATGTTCCAAATGACTGTTGAAAATCAACTCCATTCTTCGAGGACAAAGTCTTGACTTCAATGAGAACATTCATAAGATTGTGCTTCAGGTTTGCAAAGCTGTTCCTAGGAAGACTATTTTGTGGTCTTCAGAGCACATATTTGAATGGAGCAAGCTTCATTTGCATATGCAAGATCGGATATTTCTGTTGTCAATTTTTTTGGTCCAAAGGAAGATCTGGGTTTATATTCAGAGCCTGCCATGTGACAGCTTGTTAAACTCTGAATTTCAGTTTTTTCATCTGTAAAATGGAGATAGTTATACCTTCCTATGGGTTGTTGAAAGGATGAGAAAAGGCAATTTATGTAAAACCTAGCACTATTTAAATAACATATGCAAAGCTTAGCACAGTTGTTCAATAAATGATTGCTATATTTGTCTTGTTCTATATACACAGTAACGTGAAATCAGTTTGTGAAAGTCAGACTGGATTGTGAGTGGGCTTCAGTTGTTAAAGCTGTGTGTCCCAGTACGTAGATCACCATGAACAGCCGTGTAATTTATTGTACCTTCTATAAGTATATGTAGTGATTTTTTTAAAAGCAAAAAATCCTAACTTTTTTGTTGTTTGTTTTCCTGTTCTTGTACCTGCCCAATTCTCTGCTGAATTTTTAGTGTTTTACATATTTCACAGAATCTGAGTGCCATTCACCATTCGTGTGTGGTTATTTGAGAAATATATGCTTTTCCTGCTAGAGTGTAGATTCCATAAGGATTGGAATCATGTCCGCTTCTCCTTACAGCTGTGTTTCCAGTGCCTGGCCCATGGTACATGCTCAATTAATATTTGTTGAAGGAACGATGTGCGTGGATTAAAGACGAAGGCTTGAGAGAAAACCAATAAGGAGGCAGATGGGAGTGGCCAGCACTGCCAGATGCTGCCAGGAGGGCAAGTATGTTGAGGCCTGGACACGTGTGCTTTGGATTTGGGAACCTGGAGGTTACTGGTGACCTTGATGAGAACAAATTCAGGGGGTTATGGAGGCCGGAGCTGGCCCACAGCAGGCCAAGGGCCGAGTGGTGGGAAATTGGAGGAGTGTGGATGAATCGTCCTAGAATGGCAGTTGGCCAAGAACAAGCCACCCAGGACAAAGTTTACGCTTCTCCTATGGAGACAAGTTTTCACTGTGAGCACGGATCTCCTCGTTACCTACCATTTTCCCTCAAGCACAGACCCCAGAAGCTAGTGAATCTTCTCGATTCCCAGTGGAGATGGGATGCTAGCCTTTTGCGGTTGCATGTCCCTGGGATCAACATGCTGCCCTGGTGTATTCCTGCTCCTGGCTATGTGACAACCCTCTGCTGATGCAAGGAAGTGACAGCCTTATCCTCAAGCACAGGTGGCACTCGTGAGGCGTGAGCAGTCAGGGGCTCTAGAGGCAGCTCCGTGCTTCCCATCAAGGAGGCTGGTGTCAGGTCTCACACCCAACAAGGGTGCTAATGCCCTGGGAAGGGTGGCACTGGTGTCTAGCTAGCCACCTGGAGTTCCTTTCAGGGTCTAGAACAGGAGCAAGTAAAAGTTGATGTCCACTGGTCACTTTTATATAAGTACATTTGTCATTTATGTAAAAGTCATTTAGAGGCAGAAACTCAGGATCATTTCAACTCTAAGATACTGGAAGTATCCAGACCCGTGTTTGCATTGAATTGAATGACTTCTAGAGTCACAGACCTCACAGATGTCACAAGTTCTGCACCCCCTGCGTATCATGCAATGAAATCCCTGCAAAATAGCCTCAATCCTCAGACTCGGCACTTTCAGTAACGGGGAGCTCGCTGCTTCCTATGACAGCCAGTGCAGTCTTCGGATTACTCTTCAACTAATGTTTCTGTCAGGGTCTGTGTTTCAAAAACAGTTATTCCTTAAAACTAAAAATGCCCTTTCTTCCCTCTTGCCTTTTCCAGACCTATCCCCCCTTTGGCAATGGAAACGTAGAGCTACTGAATGTGGTTCTCAAGGGGCCTGAGTCCATACCATGCACACCACGTGATTCACGTGAAGTTGACCCGTGTCCACTATGAACAGGCCTCTTTCTTTGCGTGAGGAATGTCGGTACTGAGTGAAGGATTGTAGAAAGAAAAGATAGGTAGAAGCCTTCTAGGCTGCTATGCAGTCTAAGAAAAATTTGACAAAGCTGTTGGGGAGTCCTAGAGCTACAATTAGCCATTGGAGGGCTCACCTTAGTAGCCCTGCTGCACTTAGTCAATGGCTGGAAGCAGCTTTGGGAAGGTTTACCTGGGCGCAAACATGATCACATATTTCAAAGACAGCCAGAGTAGGCTGGGCACGGTGGCTCACACCTGTAATCCCAGCACTTTGGGAGGCCGAGGCAGGCAGATCACCTGAGGTCAGGCGTTCGAGACCAGCCTGGCCGACATGGCAAAACCCCGTCTCTACTTAAAGTACAAAAATTAGCTGGGCCTGCTGGTGCACATCTGTAATTCCAGCTACTTGGGAGCTGAGGCAGGAGAATCACTTGAGCCGGGAGGTGGAGGCTGTAGTGAGCTGAGAACGCGCCGCTGCACTGCAGCCTGGGCAACGGAGAGAGACTCCGTCACTCACACGCACAAAAGGCAGCCAGAGTCCTAGGTCAGTTACTCTCCTTGTAGTTGGAGATCTGTGAGACGAATACCCATGGCCACCATGTCACACTGTCCCCTTCGGTGTCTGGGACGGTCAACAGCCTTACAATAGGGAGAATAAATGTTGGCCTTGTCCTTTCTGTAAAAGGGTGTTGGTGACCACAGATATGCTCCTATTTAGAGCTAGAGTTCAGTTTTACCGGTACCTTATGGCGAGATGTTGCCTCTACCCAACTGCCCTCACCAGGAGAGAGAACTGCTACGTGCAGTGATTATTTTTCTGGTGGCAACAGTTATGTGCTTATTAGTTCAAACTAGTGAGGAATGTAGAAAAGTCACCACATGCATGGTACATTTTGGTTCGAAGGGTTTTCCATCCGTCATCTCATTTGATTCTCACCAAGACCTCATGAAGTTGGTAGTTCAGGTACACATTTAGAGACCAAGACTTAGAAAAGTCAAAAGGGTCCCAGTAATCCCAGCACTTTGGGAGACCAAGGTGGGTGGATCACAAGGTCAGGAGTTTGACCATCCTGGCCAACATGGTGAAATCCTGTCTCTGCTAAAAATACAAAAATTAGCCGGGTGTGGTGGCAGGTGCCTGTCATCCCAGCTACTTGGGAGGCTGAGGCAGGAGAATCACTTGCACCTGGGAGGCAGGGGTTGCAGTGAGCCGAGATCATGCATTGCGCTGCAGCCTGGGTGACAGAGTGAGACTCCGTCTCAATCAAAGTCACATGGTCTCTTAAGTGGGAGAACTGGGACTTAAATTCAAGTGTGTCGTTCTAGATCCTAAAATATTTCCATGATAACCTGCCTTGGTGGAAGAGGACTTGGGAACAAGTAGAAAGAACTAGACTCTTCTTCCTATCTTTCTGTATCTGGTGGGATTGTGAACAAGGAACATAGTTTTGTATGGCCTGAATGACTTTCATGTGGCCACCGAGTTTTGTATGGCCTGAATGACTCCAATGGGCTGTGCACTCATGGCAGCCTCAGTTGGCCAAAGAGAACACCTTTCCTTCTGTCTTCTCAGCAGCTGCAGAGACGACTCACGTGGAGCAGCCCAGGGAACTGAGCATGGGAATCCGTGGTACGGCCAGATGCATGGAGTGTTCCTCCCTGACTCCAAACCAAGGCTATTCACTCATCATCTTACTGTATGTCTTTCATCAGAAATCTTAGTTTGCGGCATAAGATAGCAGGGACCATGTCTTCTCCGCTTTCTCCGTGTGGGTTTTCACACACCTGCCGTTAATGAACTGTATTCCCAGAGCTCATGTTCCTTGTGTGTGGGCTCAGCTTTTCTGATTGCAGTGGGTAGAGTGTGGCAGGGCAGGAAGGGAAAGAGGATGAAAAGATGGAGAATCTGAGAGTTTGGAGTCAGCTCCAAAGATTCATCCCAATGTGAGAAGCCTGTGGTCTTCAACTCAGAAAAGAGAGAGCCTCTTTTAGTCCCTTCTTGTGGGATAGAAATCCTGCTCTGTACCACACACACCATGAAATACTGTGCAGCTGTAGAAAGACATGAGATCATGTCCTTCGTAGGGACATGGATAGAGCTGGAAGCTGTTATTCGCAAACTAACACAGGAACGGAAAACCAAACACTGCATGTTCTCACTTATGAGTGGGAGCTGGACATTGAGAATACACAGACACATCAGGGGAAAGCACACCCACTGGGGCCTGTCGGGGTTAGGGTGGGGAGGGAGCATCAGGAAGAACCACTAATGGATGCTGGACTTAATACCTAGGTGATGGGTTGATCTGTGCAGCAAACCACCGTGGCACACGTGTACCCGTGTTACAAACCTGTACATCCTGCACATGGACTCTGGAACATAAAATAAAAATGGGAAAAAAAATAAACATAGAACTCCTGCTGTGCTCACTGGGTACCATGAAACAAAAGCCCAGCTTCCATCACATCTGGCCAAGGACGTGCAAGCATCAGAAAACTAACAAAGACATAACTTGAGAGTAGAATCAAGGCCTCCTGATTTCGACTCTGATAATACTAATCATCACGATCCTGTAATAACTGACGTTTTCCTCATACAACAGCTTATGAAACATCATGTGTGTAAATTGCTGTTCTTTCATTTACTTTCCTGCTTCTAGCTTCTCTGCTCTGCAGCACCACGAGGGGCCCTGTAAAGATAACCGTCTGCAAGCTCAGCGATGTATGGTTGATTTTACCTGATTACTATGTATGGAATATGCAAAGCATAGGTCTGGTCCCCAAAGGATGAATTCACAAAGAATGCATTTAGTATGTGGTGGAACCTGAATTTCAGCTATGCATTCTGATTCATAGCGTCAGCCCCCACTTAAAGTTGATGAAGGGGAAAAAATTAATTTATTTAAAGGAACGTTAGTCCACTTTTAGAACACAGAGGTGAGAATGGTTTTCTATCTGATATAATTGGATATGCTAGCTATTTTTTATTTTTGTTTTTTATAAAGATTGTCTTACTGTGTTGCCCAGGCTGGTCTTGAACTCCCTGGCTCAAGCAATCCTCCTGCCTCGGCCTCCCAGAGTGCTGGGATTACAGGCATGAGCCACCACATCTGGCCAGATGTACTAGCTATTCACACACCAAGAGACAGCTGAGCTCTATGTGAATATTTAAATGTAATCAGACTAAGGCATCCTCTACTATGTTTTTGGTGGGGAGAGAATTTAAGCTATGCTAGTCTAATTTGAATATGCAAATTTGGTTTATATACTATTATTCTGGCCAGGTATGGTGGCTCATGCCTGTAGTTTCAGCACTTTGGGAGGCCAAGGCAGGAGGATCCATTCAGCCCAGGAGTCTGCGATCAGCCTGGGCAAGATGGGGAGACCTCATCTTTACAAAACAAAAAAATTTTTTTTGAATTAGCTAGGAATGGTGGCATGCACTTGTAGTCCCAGCTCCCCAGGAGGCTGAGGCAGGAGGCTCCCTTGAGCCCAGGAGTTGAGATGTCAGTGAGCTATGAATATGTCACTGCACTCCAGCCTGGGTGATGGGAGTGAAACCCTGTCTCAAAAAAAAAAAATACAGAAATGCCCAAAAAGCACATGAAAACATGCTGAACCCACTAATCATTAGTGAAATGCAAATAAAAACTACAGTGAGATACCACTTCACAACCACTAGTATGGCTAAAACAAAAAACAGATAGTAACAAGTCTTGATGAAGATGTGGCAGAAATTGGAGGCCTCATACATTGCTGGTGGTGATGGAAAGTCATGTAGCCACTTTACAAAAACAGTTTGGGGATTCCTCAAAATGTTAAAACAGAGTTATCACTTGATCCAGCAAATAAGAGATGTGAAAATACACATCCACAGAAAAACGTGAACGTACAGCCAAATATGTAGAATGTAAATAGCCAAAATTTAGAAACAGTCAAAATGTCCGTTAAGTGATGAATGAAGACAAAATTATGTACATTCATACAGTGGAATATTACATAGCCATAAAAAGAATTAAAGTACTGGTATATGCTACGGCATGGATGAACCTTGAAAGCAGTATCCCAAGTGAAAGAAACAGACACGGAAGGGCATATACTGCATGATTCAGTGATAGGAAATGTTGGGAACAGGCACATCTATAGAGAGAAAGTGCAGTGTCTTTTTGGGGCAGGGCGGATGGGGGAAAATGGGGATGGAAAATGCTAATCGGTGTGGTGTTTCTTTTTGGAATGGTGAAAGTGTTCTAAAATTGCTTGTGGTGATAGTTGCACAACTCTGTGAATAAACTAAAACCATTGAACTGTACGATTTAAATTAATTATATGGTATGTGAATTACGTAGTAATAAAGGTGTTCAATTCCCTCCCCATGTCAGCTGTCCTTTCAGAAAGAGCGCTATCAACAGCATCAAGTCCAAATTTTAGAGTAAGTTTATACAACTCATAAGCTGTGATTACACGGGCCCCTATGACTCCTTTGGTCTGGAGAGACATGTTTATTCACAGGGCCACAGGCAGGGCTGCCCTTAGGGGAAGCTACAGCTGCTCTGGGCAGAGAAAAGATCAGGATCACAGTAAGGAGCAGGAGTGAATTCGAAGATGCGTCTTCTAACCAGGCAGGCTCAAAGCTGGGATTTCAGGAATTTGGTCTTGAGATGGTCCTGATTCTTACATTCAGGCAGCTTGACGTCCCTGGCATAGCTTTGAGTCGGGGCAGCCCAGATGAATTCAGTGAAACTGAAAGACCCAGTGCTTTTTTTTTTTTTTTTTTTTTTGCAGAGAACCTTGGGAAAGGGGAATGGGTAAATGCTGCTACAGGTGGGGCTTCCATTCGTCTCAAGGTGCACCTGCCCCAAATGCTATCCTCTGATTGACCAAAATTGGCTACAAGGATGAGAGGTAGCTCACCAAATAGAAAACGGGGGGAAAGCCATTTCAAGCAGAATGACCCACGTGTTCAAAAACAGCGAAAGAGCCAGACACAGTGAACCCGTCCTCTGCCAACCTCGCTGCTGGCGCTGCAGGTCGGTCATTTAGTCAGCCTCATCCCTCCCAGGACTTGGTTTTCTACCGATTCCACCACTGTTGAGAAATGTTAAGTTTATGAATATTGATGAACGCTGAGTGTATGATAGAATAGATTGTTTCCTAGGAAGAACAATGGCAAGGAAAACCTAGCCGCCCCCACCCACCCGCCAAGTAGAAAACCACCTGGGGCGTTCCAAAGTGGCAGGACAATGTGTAAATATCACACACCGGTTAAAACGATTCTATAAGCTCGCTGACCCTGCCCCGTGGTTCCCTCGTGGAGAATACTTCTCAGGTTGTTTGTGATCAGTGGTAAGCGGGTACCAGCTGCCTACTCGGCGTGTTTTGTGTTCTGAGAAAACACAACACCTGTTTGTTAATAGCGATCACCTGTTCAGGGAACATAAATTAAATGTGTGGGTCAGCGTCTGCTCGGGGCCTTCAGCCCGGAATGCTGTCGATTCCTGAGGCTCTCCGTTCAGAAGGCTGCTGTCCCCTGATAGACCCGCTGTGCTGGTCATTCTGGGTGTCTGCCTCTCAGTTCCGTCAGCGTCGCCTGGGTGAGGGTCTCCAAGGCTGAGCTGGTTCTCCGTACACCACAAGTGAGTTCTTTATCCAGAGCTCTCGGGAGAGCTGGTATCTTCTCTTCCTTGTTTTTCTACCTCCATGTTTAACCAGGGTAGGTGCTTAGGTCCTTAGTTTATTTGTTTATTAGTGATTATGACATAGTGCGTAATGGTCTTTAGCCTTCTTGAGAAGGCTAAGGACAGTTTAATCATAAGAAACACTAAGGGGCGGGGCGCGGTGGCTCAGGCCTGTAATCCCAAGACCATCCTGGCCAACATGGTGAAACCCCATCTCTACTAAAAACACAAAAATTAGCTGGGTATGGTGGCACATGCCTGTAATTCCAGCTACTCGGGAGGCTGAGGCAGGAGAATCGCTTGAACCAGGTAGTCAGAGATTGCAGTGAGCCGAGATCACGCCACTGCACTCCAGCCTGGTGACAGATTGAAACTTCGTCTCCAAAAAAAAGAGATTAAGGAACAGAGGTCTATGATAACGTGATTTGATGATTTCTTGCTTTCTTTAAATTGACTCATCAACTTGAAATTTTTTTTTTTTTTTTTTTTTTTACAATGAGTGTTTGCTCCAATTACCCCAGAGATAGTAAGGTTAAGCGAGGAATAAGAGTGAGACACCATATTTGACCCATCTTTATAGAGAAGCTATAAGACAGGGTCCATTATGGATGTGTGTCCTGATTGGTTGGAAGATGTGACAAGCAGATAAGGAAGGCCAGCCGTTTGGGACAGATCAAGCTGACTTAAAGCAGGCTCCTGATTCGGCCTGTCTTGGTAGAATAAAGACAGGCGGCGTCCCCAGAGGCTGTTCTGGGCACTGGTTTGGCAGCTGTTCCCAGCAATATTAAGGGAGAGGGACTTTGGGATTATGCTTCCACCTGTGGGCGTGGAGAGTGGCCCGGATTCAGAAGCTTCTTTGGAATCTAAGGACGGTTCAGCCACAAGTCGATGGGTCGATGTAAACTTTAGTTCTTTTCTTTTAAAAAAAAAAAAAATTTTTTTTTTTTTTTTAACTTTTAGGCTCAGGGATACATGTGCAGGTTTGTTACATAGATAAATTCGTGTCATGGGCGTTTGTAGTACAGATTATTTTATCACCCAGCTACTAAGCCCAGTACCTGGTTATCGTTATGTTTTTGGAGCCTCTCCCTCCCACCCTCCCCGCTCAAATAGACCCCAGTGTCTCTCGTTCCCCTCTTTGAGCCCTGTGGAATCCTCGGTTCTTATTTCCATTACTGCAAATAGAGGTCTAACTGAATTCCCCACTCTCCATCTCTAAGGAGTGATTTGGCAGATGGTTAGAATGGAACCTGAGCGCCAGGCCCCTCCTCATGGCCTTGAGGAGTATGTTGGAAGCTGACTGGTTGGCCTCATTCATCTGCTGGCCAGCTCAGCCTAGCAGTGAGCACATTCAATTGTGAATACAAATGAGAGGAAATGCTTCAGACCCTAAGACAAAATGATAAATAGCCTCATTTTATCTATCCAATTTCTTTTGACTGTTATCTAATTTTAAATTATCTTGTGACTTATTTAATAAATCACTGTTTTGGAAATGACAGAAAATGGAGTTTGGCAAAGGGAGCTTGCGTCTCATCTGCAATCAACTTTGGAACTTAGTAGCTGCCATCCAGGGCTCCTTGTATGTGAGCATTTTGAGGTGGCACCCATGTCTCGCCATCTTCCTAGTCTCCCTCCCCTTCTAGTCTTCCCCAGGAACGCAGTGCAATGCTCCATGCCATGTGAGAAGTTAGAAGGTTAAGAGCATAGGAATCCCTGCATCATCAGAGGCTAGCTGGCTGACCTTGGGTGCTTCACCCACCCATCTAAAGCTGTTCTGGTTATTCCAGCACAGGACACTATATTACAGAATATGGCAGACTTTTATTTCTGTCGAATGTTATCAGGGTTGGGACTGAGATGAGGCAAATACCCCTGTACATGGGTGACTCTGAGAGTGAATTCCTCATTCAAGTTTGGACTCCAGGCCCCCCGCATGCCTCACCCCAGTTGTGACCCTGGCTATTACACAAACATAGTGAATGAATGCACTCTCCTCAAAGAGCTCTTGCAGGATATGTCCATAGATCAGCAGTTCAAGCGAAGCATGCGGCAACAAAGTCCACAAGAGTGATTCGGGTCCTGCCGTGGTTCAGAGAAAGGAGACATCCTTTCCTGCTAAGGGCATCCTGGAAAGCTTCATGGAGTAGGTGACATCTGATTGGCAGCCCTGAAGGATGGCTGGAATGAGGCAGCTGAATGATATAAATAGTGGCACAACCTTGGAAATAAGAACATGATCAAGATTTAACTTTGCCATTAACTAGATATATGACCTTAAGTCACTTGGCAAATAAGGGCTGTAATTCCCTGATGATTTATAAGGTGCTGTAGTGATTACTCCCATAAATAGTGGCACAGGAGCATCGGCAAAACCGAGTGCTTCTGAAAATGATGCAGAGATGGGGAGTACATCTAACGTTTCCTGTGGACCAGCGGCCACCTGAGGAAGATGCTAATTGGGTTGATGGAAATCGGTTAAAGCGTTTAGCTGGGATTGGCATGGGATATGTTTGGGGACTAATTTTAATTTTAAAAACAAAATGTTCATAGCATTTTCTCTCCTTCTCCTTTTTCTTTTTCTGAGACGGGGTCTCACTCTGTCTCCCATGCTGGAGTGCAATGATACGATCACAGCTCACTGTGACCTCGAACTTGTGGGTTGAAGGGATCCTCCCACCTCAGCTTCTCAGAGCTCTAGGATAACAGGTGTGAGTCAGTGCATCTTAGCTCATAATATTTTCTTATTATAAAGTTTTTTGGAGCCAGGCATCATGGCCCATGCCTTTAGTCCTAGCTACTCGGGGGACTGAGGCAGGAGGATTCTTTGTCCAGGAGTTTGAGACCAGACTGAGTGACATAGCAAGATTTCATCTCGGAACAAATTTTTAATTCTTCATAACCTTGCAACTGATATGTAACTTCTTGGATAATGATGAATTCCTATTTGTAATATACAGCTTTAAAAAGATGGAATTGTATTATTATTATTATGGTTCTAAAATATATTTTCCCTATGCTTCATAATATAGGCTGGGCAGCTTTGCAAATCAACACACATAGATCTACCTAACTTCCTTTTTAAGGCTGCATAGTTTTCCATTGTATGCTGGTAACAATGTTTTCTCTCTGGTCCCTTGTTGATGGTCATTTTAGTTGTTTTCTACGCAAATAAATTCTGCAGTGAGCCCACATGTACATGTACCATTAAATATATGGGCCAATATATTTGTAGGGTAAATTCTTGGATGTGGAATTGAGGTGGCATCTATATCACCTTGAAAGATGAATTTGTTTTATTGATTATTAGTGAATTTACACTGAATGCCTGAATGTGAAATACAAACTGGAAGAAGGTGAGACAGGGAGCAGAGAGGGAGGTTAGGGACTGCTTCGGAGGAAGGTACTGATGGGGCATTCTTATAAAGTTCCAACTCAGGGCATCATTTTTTGGGTCACTAACGGGACTTGAGGCCTACTTTAGTTGTATTTCTAGATGTACTGTCATTTTTGGGGTTTTCTAGAAATTTTGCAATTTCAGTTTGCATTTCCCTTGACCTGTTCAATAAAGTTTTAAACATTTCCAGGTAAAAAGACATCATTTCAAACAGTTCGTCAGTAATTCATAGTTTTATTGTATTGTGGTTAGAAGTTTTTGACATTTCCATTTTTTCAATTTAGATTTTCTTTGTAGCTTAAAATATGGTCTATTGTCATAACTGATCTGTATGCACCTGAGAAGGAGATGATCGGGAGGTAGGCTTGAATATACAGCTGTTAGATACATGTTTTGATTAATTTAGATTTTCTATATACTTGCTAAATATTTCCCCTTTAATTTGTCTGAGGGTGGTATTTTAAATTCTCTTATTAGTGTGAGTTTGTCTATTTTTCCTTCTATAATTTCTGCTTTGTGAAAGTTGCTATTATTTTGTGCATACAGATTAGCAATAATCTCATGCATTATGGATTTTAACATTGTAAACTATCCTTCTTTGTGCTGTCTAGTGCTTTTAGTTGTGAATTATAGCATATTTGGCCATGATACCTGTTTTCATTTTATCTTTGCCATTTGAAATTAATTTTTTACTTTTTGATCTTTCTGATTACTTAGTTTTGTATGTGTTTCTTGAAAACATATAGGGTTGTATTTATTTTGTTAAGTTTGTTTGAGTGGGTGCATTTAGCCTATGTACACTTATTGATATTAGTGGTAGGTGTAATTTCAATAGTCATATTTTTTGCATTGCATTTACTATAAACACGTGAAATCCTTTACTCTTTGGCTTCCTGGTGTGAAAACCTATCGCAAACCAGCTTAAACAAAAATGTAGGACTTTTTGGAAGGTCCCTGGGATGGCTGCTGGAAGATAAGGTGGACCTAGAAACCAGGGCACCAGACGGAAGAAACGTTCATTGCCAGATTGACAGAAACAGGGTGAAGCAGAGAAGAGATGGTTGGGGGAGACTGGATGGGTGAGGACCCGTGGAAACCTACCAGGGAAGCTTTCAGACTATTGAAGAAATGCCCAGTGAGGTTTAAGAAGACTGTCTTATGTGTAATTTTAAAAAATATTTTAAAATTTGACACAGAAAGGAATATTCAATGATGTTACATCAGTTTTTTGAATAGCTTTTTTTATTGTGGCAAAATATACATTACATAAAATTTATCATCTTAACTTTTTTTTTCGTTTTTTTGCTGGGTCTTACTCTGTGTCGCCCAGTCTGAGTGCAGTGACGCAATCATGGTTCACCGCAGGCTTGACTTCTGGGCTCAGAGTGATTCTGGTATCTCAGCTTCCCATGTAGCTGGGACTATACGCACGCGCCACCTGCCTGGCTAATTTAGTTTTAATTTTTGTAGAGATGGGGGTCTTGCTCTGTTGCCCAGGCTGGTCTTGAACTCCTGGACTCAAGTAGTCCTCCCTCCTTAGCCTCCCAAAGTGCTGGGATTACAGGCATGAGACACCACACCTGGCTTCATCATAACCATTTTTAAGTGTACTGTTCAGTGGCATTTAGTACATTCACACTGTTGTGTAACCATCTCCACCATATATCTCTGGAACTCTCTATCAACCCAAACCTAAACACTAAACGCTAACTCCCTATTCCTGGCCTCCTCCTGGCCCCTGCAATCACTACTTGACATTCTGTCTCTATGAATTTCACCGTTCTGGGTACCAAGATACAAGTGGAATCCTACCATATTTGTCCTTTAGTGACTAGGTTACTTCCCTCAGCATAATGTCCTCAAGGTTCACCCATGCTGTAGCACGTGTCAGAATTTCGTTCCTCTTTAAAGCTGAACGATATTCCATTGTATGTATGTACAACATCCAGTTCATCCATTCATCCATTCAGCTGTCAGTGGACGTAGGGACTGCCTTCTCCTTTGAGCTGTTCTCAATAATGCTACTACGAACGTGGGTATATAAAATCTGTTCGTGTTCCTGCTTTCAGTACTTTGGGGTCTATACCCAGAAGTGAAATTGCTGGATCACATGATGATTGTTTGATATTTTAAGGAGCCACCATTCTCATGGCACAATTTTAAGTTGTTGGGTCTATTGGACTTTCCACATTTCCAAACTTTCAAAGTCTGCTAAACGCACTAACGCCTATGTTACCTGTAACACCTCTCTCTCTCTCTCAAGCTCTGCATCCAGTCCTTCATTGTTGATTTTACCTTAGAAATAGCTCCCTCTGGCCAGGTGCAGTGGCTCACACCTGTAATCCCAGCACTTTGGGAGGCCGAGGCGGGTGGATCACCTGAGGTTAGGAGTTTGAGACCAGCCTGACCAACATGGTGAACCTCCATCTCTACCAAAAAATATAAAAAAATTAGCTGGGCATGGTGGTGGGCACCTGTAATCCCACCTACTTGGGAGGCTGAGGCAAGACAATCGCTTGAACCCGGGAGGCGGAGGTTGCAGTGAGCTGGGATTGCTGCACTCCAGCCTGGGTGACAGAGCAAACCTCCATCTCAAAAAAACAAACCTCCCTTCTCAATCCATGCACTTCTTTCCATCTCCACTGTCACCATGGGTGTCTGCTGATATGGTCTTCTCTCTGCCACCTCACGTCTTGTTTCTCTACAATCTGGCATTCACACTGCAGGCATGATACATGAAACAATATATGCCATATGATTCCACTGTAGTCTAAGGACAGGCAAAACTATTTTATGGTGAGAAAAATAAAAATAGTGGTAGTTGTAGGCGGCGGGTGTTGGAGATTGACTAGAAAGAATTGACAGAACTTTTTGAGGAGATGAACTATTCTGTATCTTATTTGGGTATTTGGTTATACTGGTAATTACATTTGTAATACTCATTGATTTGCCCAGGCCCCTTTTATTCTTGTAAATTATAGCTACGCCTTTCATCTCTCCTTACCCCACCCTAGACTCTCCCTTCCACCTACACCTGAAATTCCTCAGCGTCTTTGCTCTCCGGTGAAAGACCACAAGTTTGCCTTGACCTGCATGCCGTAGCCCACCTACACCTCCTCCCCCTCTCACGGCACTTGCCCTGTTTCTGCTTACTGCTCACGTGGCACTCTGGTTTCCTTGGCTTACACCTGCCACGGGGCCTTAGGATAGGCGATTCCCTCTGCCTGGTATTCTCTTCTGCCTTTTCTTTGCTGAGTCGATTCCTATCTATCCCTTAGAACTCAAGGATGTGTCATTGATCCAGGGAAATCTTCTCTGACCCACCAGGCTGTGAGGTGCTCTCCAGCTTTATGGACAGCCCTTTTGTTTTTATCACTCTCTGATTCTGTATCAAGTTGTATCATTATGACTCATGTCCATCTTTTGTACTGTAAGCTCTATGACAGCACGTCCGAGTTCATTCATCGGTAAGTCTATCCTCTTGCCTAGCGTAGTTGCCAAGTAGATGGTAAATGCACTGCAAATGTTTGTTTGGGGAAGACTAGAAAAGAAAACAAAAGAAAGAGTGATAAATAAATAAAATTTGGGGAAGTCAAAGAAAGACTGTGCTTCATGTTTGAAGGGCATTTGAGTAAAGCTGTTCCCATGAGAATCTAAGGCTGGAGGAATTCACAGAAATCTTAGAGGGGGATTGGCTTCACAGATCCCCAAAGAGGAAGTTGGAATCAATTCTCTCTCAATTCAGAGGACAAGGTGGCCCTTGCAGGACAATTCTCTGGGTGGCCTTGAGCTGGTTGACTTTCTCCCTGTACCTGTCTCATTCATAGTTGGTAGAATGTGCTGTCAATGCAACATCCTGAGATAAGGGGGAATTGGCTGGAGCAGCCTAGGCTCTATGAAGCTCCCCATGGAGAACAGGATGCTTTTCAACACCTTAGCCCAGTGTGTCCTGTTACCACGAGGTATATGATCCACGGCAGGCTGCCATTTGGGGTTCCTCAGCTGTGGTGCAAGTGTGCTATGTGAAGATAAGGCTCCCTCTGCCCCAGGCAGCTTTTCAAAGCCTGGGAGGGACCAGGTCGCAGTAAATGCTAGACTTCGGTCATCCCTTGTGGTCTGTAAGTAATGACCCTGCTTCTTGTGTGGGTGCGTTCTGTCTCGCTGACTTGGACAAGTTGGGAACTAGTGCATGGTGAACCCACTCCAAGGAGGATACACAAGCCGGTGAAGTTCTTAGTAGGGAGCAACCTCAAAATGAATGTTAATACCCCCTCTCCCTCCTTTCCCCATTGGGTGAAGGCCTTAAGTTTCATTGTGGTACCCTCACTCTTTGTTCATCTTCTTCTTCCCCATCAAAAACAGAGAGGAAAAGAACATCTTACCTGGCTGTTCTTCTTTTTTAACTTTTAAGATCAGGGGTGTGTGTACAGGATATGCAGGTTTGTTACATAGATAAACGTGTCATGGGGGTTTGCTGTACAGATCACCAAGTATTAAGCCTAATACCCATTAATTATTTTTCCTGATCCTCTCCCTCCTCCCAACCTCTCCCCTCTGGTAGGTTGCAGTGTATATGGTTCCTGTCTATGTGTCCATGAGTTCTTACCATTTAGCTCCCACTTAGGAGAACATGTGGTATTTGGTTTTCTGTTATCGCATTAGTTTGCTGAGGATATTGGCCTCCAGCTCCATCCATGTCCCTGCAAAGGACGTGATCTTGTTCCTTTTTACGGCTGCATAGTTTCTGTGATATATAGTTTGCAGAAATTTTTTACCATTCCATAGGCTGTATGTTTACTCTGTTGATAGTCTCATCTGCCGTGCAGAAGCTCTTTAGTTTAATTAGATCCCATTTGTCAAATGTTGCTTTGTTGCAATTGATTTTGGTGATTTTATCATGAAATCTTTGCCCATGCCTATGTCCTTAATGGTATTACCTAGGTTTTCTTCTAGGGTTTTTATAGTTTTGGGTTTTTAATTTAAGTTTTTAATCCATCTTGAGTTTATTTTTGTATGTTGTGTAAGGAAGGGGTCCACTTTCAATTTTCTGCATACGACTAGCCGGTTCTCCAAGCACCATTTATTAAATAGGAAATCTTTCCCTATGGCTTGTTTTTGTCAGGTTTGTCAAAGATTAGATGGTTGTAGGTGTGCAGTCTTATTTCTGAGTTTTCTATTCTGTTCCATTGATCTATGTGTCTGTTCTACCAGTACCATGCTGTTTTGCTTACTGTACCCCTGTAGTATAGTTCGAAGTCAGGTAGTGTGATGCCTACAGCTTTGTTCTTTTTGCTTAGGATTGCTTTGGCTATTTGGACTCTTTTGGTTTCATAAGAATTTTTGAATAGTTTTTTTTTTTCTAGTTCTGTGAAGAATGTCAATGGTAGATTAATGGGAATAGCGTTGAATCTACAAATCGCTTTGGGCAATAAGGCCATTTTCATGATACTGATTCTTTCTATACATGAGCATGGAAAGTTTTTCCATTTGTGTCATCTCTGATTTATTTGAGCAGTGGTTTGTGGCTCTCTTTGTAGAGGTCCTTCACTTGTCTTGTTAGCTGTATTCCTAGGTATTTATTCCTTTTGTGGCAATTGTGGATGGGAGTTCATTCATGATTTGGCTCTCAGCTTGCCTGTTGTTGGTGTATAGGCTTGCTAGTTATTTTTGCACATGGATTTTGTATCCTGAGATTTTGCTGAAGTTGCTTATCGGCTTAAGAAGCTTTTAGATTAATACGATGGGATTTTCTAGATACAGGATCATGTTGCCTGCAAACAAAAATAGTTTGACTTCCTCTCTTCCTATTTGAATGCCCTTTATTTCTTTATGTTGCCTGATTGCCCTGGCTACAATTTCCAATCTATGTTGAATAGGAGTGGTGAGAGAGGGCATTCTTTTGTGCCAGTTTTCAAAAGGAATGCTTCCAGCTTTCGTGCATTCAGTATGATATTGGCTGTGGGTTTGTCATAAATAGCTCTTATTATTCTGAGCTATGTTCCTTCAATATCTAGTTTATTCATAATTTTTAACATGAAGAGATGGTGAATTTTACCAAAGCCTTTTCTACATCTATTGAGATAATAATTTTTTTTTAAGACAGAATTTTGCTCTTGTTGCCCAGACCGGAATGCAGTGGCATGATCTTGGCTCACTGCAGCCTCCACCTCCTGAGTTCAAGTAATTCTCCTGCCTCAGCCTCCCAAGGAGCTGGGACTACGGGTGCCTGCCACCATGCCTGGCTAATTTTTATGTTTTTAGTGGAGACGGGGTTTCACTATGTTGGCCAGGCTAGTCTCAAACTCTTGACCTCAGGTTATCTGCCCAACTTGGCTTCCCAAAGTGCTGGGATTACAGGCGTGAGCCACCACACCTGGCCATCATGGTTTTTTTTGTCTTTACTTCTGATTATTTGATGAATCGCATTTATTGATTTGCATATGTTGAACCAGCCTTGCATCCTGGGGATGAAGCCCACTTGATTGTGGTGGATAAGCTTTTTGATGTGCTGGTGAATTCAGTATTTAGTTGAGGCTTTTTGTGTCGGTGTTCATCAAGGATATTGGCCTGAAGTTTTCTTTTTTGTTGTTGTTGTATCTCTGCCAGTTTTTGGTATCGGAATAATGGTGGCCTCATAGAATGAGTTAGGGAGGAGTCCTTTTTTTTTTTTTTTTTTTTTAATTTTTGTAATAGTTTCAGTAGAAATGGTACCAGCTCCTCTTGTACATCTGGTAGAGTTCAGCTGTGAAGCCCTTTGGTCCTCGGCTTTTTTTGGTTGGTAGGCTATTTATTACTGCCTCAGTTTCAGAACTCCTTATGAATCTGTTCAGGGATTCAGTTTCTTCTTGGTTCAGTCTTGGGAAGGTGTATGTGTCCAGGAATTTATCCATTTCTTCTCGATATTCTAGTTTATGCACATAGAGGTGTTTATAATATTCCCTGATGGTTATTTGTATTTCTGTGGGGTCAGTGGTAATATCCCCCTTATCGTTTCTGATTATGCTTATTTGAATCTTCTCTTTTTTCTTATTTATTAGTCAAGCTAGTATATTTTTTTTTTTTCCAAAAAGCAGCTCCTGGATTTGTTGATCTTTTAAAGGGTTTTTCATGTCTCTATTTCCTTCAGTTCAGCTCAAATTTTGGTTATTTCTTGTCTCCTGCCAGCTTTGGGGTTTGTTTGCTCCTGGCTCTCTAGTTCTTTCAGTTGTGATGTTAGGTTATTAATTGGAGATCTTTCTAGCTTTTTGATGTGAGTATTTTGTGCTGTAAATTTCCCCTCTCAACACTGCCTTAGCTGTGTCCCAGAGATTGACATGTTTTATCGTTGTTCTCATTAGTTTCAAAGAACTTCTGGATTTCAGCTTTAATTTTATTCTTTCCCTGAAAGTCATTCAGAAACGGGTTCTTCAGTTTCCACGCAGTTGTGCGGTTTTGAGTGAATCTCTTAGTTTTGCGTTCTAGTTTGATTGTGCTGTGGTCCAAGACACTTATGGTTTTAGTTCTTTTGTGTTTGCTGAAGAGTCTTTTACTTCTGAGTATATGGTCAATTTTAGAGTAAGTGCCATGTGGTGACAAGAAGAGTGTATATTCTGTTGTTTTTGGGTGGAGAGTTCCGTAGATATGGTCCATTTGATACGTGCTGAGTTTAGGTCCTGAATATCTTTGTTAATTTTCTGTCTTGATGCTCTAATACTGTCAGTGAGGTGTTAAAGTCTCCCACTTTTATTGTGTGGGACTCTAAGTCCCTTTGAAGGTCTCCAAGAACTTGCTCTATGAATCTGGGTTCTCCTGTATTGAGTGCATATATATTTAGGATAGTTAGCTCTTGTTAAATTGAACCCTTTACCATTATATAATGCCCTTCTTTATATTTTTGATCTTTGTTGCTTGAAAGTCTGTTTAGTATAAATTAGGATTAAAAAAACACACACTGCTCTTTTTTTCTGTTTTCCATTTGCTTGGTAAATTTTTTTTCCATACCTTTATTTTCAGCCTATGTGTGTATTTGCATGCAAGATGGGTCTCTTGAAGATAGCATACTAGCGGTTCTTGATTCTTTATCCAGCTTGCCACTCTGTGTCTTTTAATTGGTGTATTTATCCCATTTACATTTAAGGTTAGTATTGCTATGTGTGGATTTGCTCCTGTCATCATGATGCTAGCTGGTTATTTTGCAGACTTATTTTTGTGGTTGCTTCATAGTGTCACTGGTCTGTGCGCCTCAGTGTGTTTTTTGTAGTGTCTGGTGATGATTTTTCCTTTCCACATTTAGTGCTTCCCTCAGGAGCTCTTTTAAGGCAGGTCTAGTGGTAACGAATTCCCTCAGCATTTGCTTGTCTGAAAACGATCTTATTTCTCCTTTGCTTGTGAAGCTCAGGTTGGCCAGACATGAAATTCTGGGTTGGAATTTGTTTTCTTTAAGAATATTGAATATTGGAGGGTCTGGCTGCGGGGTCCCACCCAGTGCAGTGGAATGGATTGGTCCTGTTTAAAGCAGTAGCCTGGTCATGCCTCCACAAAGCAGCTGTGTTGTGCTAGGGTATTGTTTCCACCTTCAGTTGGTTTAGGCTCTCCAAAGCCCGCAATCTGGAATGGCTGAGTTGCCCAAATCACAAAAGTGGTGGCCTGCCCTCTCCACAGGCACTCTATCACACGGAGAAATCGGAACTCTTGGCTGGTTCTTGGATATGGGCGGGGTGGCTGGAAGCCCTGGCTGGGAGGTCCTACCCAGTAATGAGAAATGGATCTCAGTCCTGCTTAGAGGAGTCTGGCTATGTTTTGGTAAAGCAGCAGTGCTCTGGTGAAAGATCCCTTTCTCCTCTGGTCCATTTGGACTCTCCAAAGCCCACAGGCTAGAAAGGCTGAGTTGTCCAAACAGCAAAGAGGATGGCCTCCCCCTCCCCCTGGAACTCCCTCCCATCTCAGGTAGGCACTACCCTGTGGCCAGTGGCTGGTTGGAATTCCAGGCCAGTTGGTCTTCTTTTGTGAGGTGTAATGGAAGTGGGGCCTGCAGACTGATGCTGCTTGGCCCCCTGGATTTGGCCCCCTTCCTAGGGGTATCTACAGACCTTTTGCCTTGCCTGAGTTGCAGTCACCTTTGCCAGGGATCTTGGGGCTGAGGTATATAAAGCTTCTGGGTCTCTGCACACCTGAGCAGTTGCTCTAAGACTCCACACAGCTGTGTGTGTCAGACCCAAGGCCCTGGTGGAGTGGGTTCATGAGAGGGGACCCCCTGGTCCATGGTCGCAGAGAAGTGTGGTTTCCTGGGGTTGCACATTCACTCACCACTTCCCTTGGCTGGGGGTGGGGTTCCCCTGGCTCCCCATGGCTCCCAGGTGGGTCATTGCCCTGTCCTGCTTTTCTCCATTCTCCGTGGGTCCAGCTGTTTCCCTGATTAATTTCAATACAAGTACCTGGGTGTTTCACTTGAAGTTGCTATATTTACTCGTCCCCTTCACTCCTCTCTGAGCACCACGCACTATAGCTGCTTCTAACCTGCATCTTGGCCTTCAATCTGGCTGTTCTTCTGCACAAAAACTTGACACATGCATAGAATGTGTAATGACCCCATGTACTACATAAATATGTACAAATATATATCAATAAATTAAAAAACACTTGCCACTTTCTGCTTATCCAGGAAAAAGAACCCCATTAGTGGTCTTAAAAAACGTGTGGGAAGCAGACGGGGATGTACATCACTATCAATCAACCAACCAACCTTTGTTAAGCTATTATTTTAAATCCTCTTCTTTTAAAAAAAAAAAAAAATCGATAACCAGCCAGGTGCAATGGCTTATGTCTGTAATCCCAGCACTTTGGGAGGCTGAGGTGGGTGGATCACTTGAGTTGAGGAGTTAGACCAGCGCAGACAACATGGCAAGACCCTGTCTCTACAAAATATGATTTAAAAAATCTGGCTGGTTGTGGTGGCTCATGGCTGTGGTCCCAGCTACTTGGGAGGCTGAGGTGGGAGGATTGCTTGAGCTCAGGGGGTCAAGGCTAAGTGAGACATGTTCATGCCGCTGCCCTCCAGCCTGGGCAACAGAGCAAGACCCTGTCACTTAAAAGAAATTAATGACCACTTTACGTTGAAGACTTATTTGCTTTCTTTGGTTGTTTTACATCTGACTTTGTCAGATATTTCTTAACAGGGAAGGACATTTTTCTGAAAAGTTTAATCACAATGGACTAAAACAGGGTAGCTTTGAAACTGGTTTGATGGTTTTCTTGTGCTGGTTCCTTAGGTTATTAGCTGACATCACTGGCACCCAGACTTGGGGGTCCATTTTAGAGTTTAAGGCAAATGTCTATAAGCCCATTTCTTGAGTTAGGCCCTTGACTCCCCATTTACCTTGAAAAAGTGAAGGGTTTCCATGCAGACCTTGATTGTCTGGGCCAGTGGTGCTCGCTCAGGGGTGATGTTGCCCTCTATGGACCTTCGGCAATGCATGGAGACACTTTTGGTTGCTACACCTTGGGGGAGGCGTGCTACAGGCTCCTGCCGCTGAAACTCCTACAGTGCCCAGGACAACCGCCCACAACAAGAACTATCTAGCCCGAGATATCAAGAATGCCACGGTTGGAAATCCTGCTCTAGCCCTGTGTGCATGCGTGCTGTGCGGGGTCAAGGCCGGGAGTCTTGGCTCCCTGTGTTCTCAGGGCTTCCACAGGAGAAGGCGGGTAGTACCCATAAACGCTGACTTTGCGGTAAGACACACGAAGATATTAAAGAGGGAATATGAAGTTCTCAGGTCAACATGAAAGAGCTTTCTATTCTTAGTTGAAGGCACAACATTAAAACTATGAAAACCACCACTGTGGGGCTTCAAGGCGGGTCCACACAGAAAAACAAAATCAATATAAAAGTCGGCCCAATTCCGTCACCCATCTCCCTATTCAACTAGGCTATCCTTTGTTTGAGGGAGTGTCTAGACAGTTATGTATGCAGTTATTTTTCCACTGTGTGGGACGTTTTGGTTCTAAAGTAATGATGTTTAATTACTCTCAAGGCACTATGCTAATCTCTAAGTGAGGTGTATTGAAAATTTGGCTGTTTACTCTTAGCAAACATGATTTGCAAGCGTTTTCAGTGATGTTATTTCAGACAGAGCTCATTAAATTCTGGCTGAAAGGCAGAGCTGTCAGTGCCGTGGGGCCACCTTCTCAATGCTTTGGTGTCCTCAGATGCTGTGCTTAATGAAAAACATGCCCATTTCAGCCTTAAATGTCTGTATTTGACTTTCCCTTTACAAGTGTGGCCAGGTCCCTAGATTTAGAGATTACCTCTGGCAAGGGCAGTTATTTTTATGTTAGCATTTGACCCTTAGTGCCCACCCAGCTAAGGGACAGGTCTCCAGATACTCATGCCCTTTGCACAAGTGTCTAGGTACGTGTGTTGATGTAGTCTGGATGTTTGTTGATCGTGGAGGCGGATCCCTCATGGTTAGGTGCTGCCTTTGTGATTGTGAGATCTGGTCATTTAAAAGTATGTGGCGTGTGGCAGGCTCCCTTCCCCCCATGGCCACCTGCATTCCTTCTCTCCTGCTTTTGCTATGTGATATGCCTGCCCCCCCTTCACTTTTTGCCATGATTGGAAGCTTCCTGAGGCCCTCAGCAGAAGCAGATGCTGCTGTGCTTCCTGTACAGCCTACAGAACTGTGAGTCAATTAAACCTCTTTTATAAATTATGCAGTCTCAGGTATTTCTTTATAGCAGTGCAGGAACTGCCTGATACATGAGTGCAGAGTATGGGGTGGAGAACAGGCAGAGCCAGGCCTTTGTTCTCCCAGAGGACCCTCCTGATATTCCCACTGCTGTTGGCTTTGCCACCTCTTCTTGGCATTTGATGACCCAGTCGATTGACTGTTTTGTGTCCCATTTCCTCTGCCTTCAAAGAAAAAGCAGGATGAGGACCACTGCTGTTGATGTGGCTTGGCCTCTGCTCTTCCCACTGTAGCTGCCTTTATCACTCCTTTCTCTTACACTCCAAGTCAGAAATCCTGAAAGCCAGGAAAGGATTCCTCTCTCAACGTAAACACAGCTTTCCAAGTCAAACTCCGATGGCTTGACTTCAGCCAGCGCATTTGGTGATTAGGCTTCAACTTCCAGCGTGCTCAGACTGCCACGGGTACTTAACTGAGTCTGGTGGAATCTCGGGCCAACTGGAGGCTCTGCCATTTTCAGAGTTGATCCTGGGTCAGCAGACATTTCAGCTGCATACTGTCTTAGGCTTGTCTAGCCCTCTCTATTCAACACCCACTTTGCTTACTAGCTTTCTGGCACCTCAGTCCTCACAGATTCTTGCCTTGGTCAGTCAACCTTCCTGTAGTTTTCTCCAGTTACGATTTGTTTCTTCCCTCCCCTCCTGGTCCAGTTCTCACTATTCTCACGATTTCCCCAGCAGGCATTCCATGGACAGCAAGAATATGCTCAGCCTACATTTTCAGCAAGGCTCAAAACTACATTTTCAGCAAGTCCCATCCCCCATATCTTCTGCCTCCATCCTTTTGCCTTTACCAAGCTTCCTACAGAATGCATGATTTTATGAATCTCTGTAAATAGGTCACCTAGATAAGGGCTCACCCTCCAAGCAGTGCAGCATAAGTCAATGTTGCATGTAGCAAAATATATCGGGCAGCCAAGAGCAACTTTAAGAGTTGCTATCACACTCTCCGTACTATATATTAACAGAGATCCAGTTAGTAGCCCACAGAAATAGTTCCTAAAAGTTATCCTTCCTGGAGATAATGAGTAGTTACTGGGATCTGGAAAGGGAAGAGGGATGCAGAGGGCTGCCCGCACACCTGGGGGTGGTGACGGCTTCTGGCTCTTCTAGGTGTTGTGTTTAATTTTTGCTTCACCTTTGTAGGTTGTCTCTTTCTTAGTCTCCCTTCAAAGGAACAGTTTTGAGTATATCATATGGGTCCTACCAGGACGCTGCTTGATACAGAGTTGATCGCATTCTCATCCGTGCCCCCTGATATGGTCGGCTCTGTGTCCCCACCCAAATCCCATGTCAAATTGTAATCCCCAAGTTTTGAATGAAGGGCCTGATGGGAGGTGATTGAATGTGGGGAAGACTTCCCCCTTGCTGTTCTCATGATAGAGTTCTTCCTGGATCTGGTTGTTTGAAAGTGTGTCGTGCAGCACTTTCCCCTTTGCTCGCTCTCCTGCTCTGCCATGGTAAGACAGGGTCGCCTCTCTCCTGCTCCGACGTGGTGAGATGGGGGTCGCCTCTCTCCTGCCCTGCCGTGGTGACATCAGGTTGCTTCCCCATCGCCTTCTGCCACGACTGTAAGTTTCCTGAGGCTCCTTAGGAAGGAAACTTATCAGGCCTCCATGCTTCCTGTACAGCCTGCAGAACTGTGAGTCAATGAAACCTCTTTTCTTCATGAATTACCCAGTCTCAGGTAGTTCTTTAGGGCAGAGTGAGAATGGGCTCATGCACCCCACAGCAGCTTGTGCACATCCCTGCTTCAGCAGGACCACACTGTTCTGTAATCCATTTACAGGTCCATCTTTCTGAGAAGATTGTGGATTTCAGAGGGCAGGGACAGTGTCTTACTTACCATTCTACCTAAAATCCAAGGACATATCTGGTGGTATCATTGTGAATATAGGAGATGAGGAGGTGAGTCTCTTCCTGGACAGGTAAGAGAGACTTCCCAAACAGTCCTACCAGGCCTGTTCCATCCCTGAGCAGGGACCTCCCTCAAGCCAAGATTAGGGAGAACAGTAATTGAGACAGGGGGCCTGTCTTCCAGGCTCAAGCACCAGCCGGCCTGCAGGCACGCAGTGTACACACTGTCCTGAGAGAGATGAATTATTTAACCTTTCTATACCTGTGGTACGGATATAATAGTGCCCTTCTTATGAGATTCTTGTAGAAATTAAATTTAACACCACATACTTGGCATATGGTGAGTGTTTAGTAGTTGGTAGCTTAAAAATACATGAATAAGCCTGTGTGGTCTCGGGGCAGAGTGCACACGGGGGGGCCAGGAGGTCTGAGATCTCAGAAGAGCTTTCTTGTATGACTGTGAGCAAGTCAGTTAGCTTCCCTGGGGTCTTAAGATCCCTCAGACCAACTTTCCACTGACTTCTGAAGAGTTCAGGCAAAGCTAATTCTCCACTGAGAACCCTGGGACATGGCTTCGGCGTTTCCCTCCACCCCTTCTTTCTTTCTCCCTTGGAGGCAGGGGCAGGACACCTGTTTCCTGGGTGACTTTTGGAAAAAGTGCCATCACACAGGTGTGTCTTTACCTGACTTCTTTTTTTTTTTTTTTTTTGAGACAGTCTCCCTCCATCACTCGGGCTGCAGTGCAGTAGCATGATGTCAGCTTACTGTGACCCTAACCTCCCATCTTGGCCTCACCAGTACCTGGGACTATAGGTGTGTGCCACCGCGTATAGCTAATTTTTTTGTATTTTTTTTTTTTTTTTTGAGATGGAGTTTCACTCTGTGGCAGTGATGCGATCTCGGCTCACTGCAACCTCCGCCTCCTGAGTTCAAGCTGTTCTCCTGCCTCAGCCTCCAGAGTAGTTGGGATTACAGGTGCGTGCCACCATGCCTGGCTAATTTTTATAATTTTTAGTAGAGATGGGGTTTCGCCATGTTGGTCAGGCTGGTCTCAAACTCCTGACCTCAGGTGATCCGCCCACCTCAGCCTCCCAAAGTGCTGGGATTACAGGCTTGAGCCACCACACCCGGCCATTTTTTGTAGTTTTTTGCAGAGATGGGTTTTTGTCACATTGCCCAGGCTGATTTTGAACTCCTGGCCTCAAGCAATCCACCCACCTCGGCCTCCTGAAGTATTGGGATTACAGATGTGAGTCACTGTGCCCGGCCTATTTTGGAATCTTAGTAGCACCTGCCTCCTCTCCTTTCCTCTGCCTCCTGCATACAATGAGCAGTGTGGAGCAGGCTCTGCCCCTGCAGGGGCACAGTGAGGAGGCCCAAGGGGCAGGCTGAAGTTGTCTAGATTCTCTGCTTGCAATCGGATGGGGAAAAAGCACTTTGCCCTTGGGTATAATTTCCATTTTCTAATCTCATCCAACTTTGCCAGCAATAAATAGATATTTTGATTTCTATGAGATGTGTGTGTTCTATAATATGAAATGGAGAGAAGTACAATCTTGAACATATGATGTACTGACTGGAAAAGCCTAGAGAGAAACGGTCATGGCATGGTAAGCAAAATTCTGCACGGCGAGATTTGATTGGCACAGCTTGGAAGGTTTAGTTAGACCACTTCGTGTTTGTAGTCTGCAGTCGTTTTTAATGTGACTGATGTTTTTAGGTGAGTAGTAGGTTGAAATAGGTGCTGGCTGAACAGGCGTCTTTTATATGAATGAACCTCATTGGTCAGTTGGTTACCCAAGCAAGGCTTTGCCTGGTTTATCTCAGGTCAAGATGGACTTCTTTGAGAGCTTAGCATGCAGAAGTCTGGTCTCGAGCTGAAGTAGGTATTTCCTCTCTGGGTCTCGGGACAATCTTTCTTACGGAGCCGATACTGAGGAAGCAGCTTCACTCCTTGGGGGCTTCAGACTCCCACATGAAGAAGGCAAGGCCTTTGCCATGTCCTAGACCGTAGGGGAGGAGGCAGAGACCCTTTATGGTGTTTTGCCCAAGTCCCTGTGGCACAAGGTTCAAGTGCCCATGCATTGATTTCTAGCATTGACAGTTCGTGCACTGCTGAGGATTAGAGGTAAAAGGCAAATACCTTTTTTTTTTTTTTTTTTTTTTTTTTGCTTGTTTCTGCCTTCATCCTTTTTTCAGCTCTGGTTTAAGGGATTGGCATCCAGGATAAATCAAATCTTGCTGAAACAGGAAAAGAGTGGATGTAAAGGGTTTTTATACTCCCATCAGAGCAGAGAAGGTTAACTAAGGCACGAGAAATTAAAAGCTGCAAAGGCAAAATTCGGGGGAAAAGCACGTGGTGGAGGACATTGCCTCTCTTCGGGCTTCCAGAGGGCTGAGAGAGCGTCTCCCTTCTGCCTGGTTAGGGAGGAGGAGGACTTGGGAGGACAACTGTGCCCTTGATGAGAGGTCTCTTCCACTTGAGTGAACGCTCGCTGGTCATGAACTCTGGATGACCAGCATGGACGGGCCGGCATCCTGGCACAACTGAAACAAAGAAGGCTTTTACTTTCAGGATTTTTCTGTTTGCCCATAATAGCAGTGTGGGTCTGGGTGACAGTGGGCACAGAGGCCACTGAACTGGCCTCTGAAATCAGAATCTCATCTCATAAACCCTCTGCTAATGAAACATGAATGTCCCCTGAGACAAATGATCTGGCATCTAAGGATGATGGTGGCTGAGCCTGGTGCTCTGATACCTTCTGTAGCCTATGGACATTTAGGGTCTAAAATACTGAGCCTGAAGGAGTGTAAGCCACTCCAGAAAAAGGCCCCAGATGGTGAGCTGCTGACAGAAGCTTCTCTCTACTCACGCTGTAGAGATTGACACGCTGAATTGAAGGGTCAGCAAGCAAAACAGTGAGAATTTGCATGAACTTTAAGTTACAAGGGAAGAGAACTTATGTTTTTGGACGTCAGCTTTTCTTGGGAAATTAGACACGAGAGGAGACCCAACTTAGAGTACCATGTATGTGATTGGCATTGTAATTCTTAGAGAAATTCTGTGCTGCCATTTGTATTTGTCACTTATTCCCTGAGTGGGCTATCTAGACAGTGTGGCTGTGCATAATTAGAGATAGAGCAGTGGCTGCTTTTGTGGCCTAAAGTTCAGTATGGCCTTTCGTTAGTACGCGTTTGACCATTCCAGAGTTCTGGAATGACGGCAGAAATGGAACTGGCCATCACTCCCAAAGGAGAGCTTGCTGCTTGCAGAGGAGCCATACAGAAAGGAGGAGCAGGCCCGTCTTGATGAAATTCTGGTCTCCCTCTTCTGTCCCAGTTCTCAGAGGACACCAGTGCTCCTGGTTGACCATGTGTTTCATTGTGAAGGTCGTAGATCAGTCATCTTGAGTAAGAAACCATGCTTCCCTGACCAGCCCGGCTCCTGGGAACTTCCAGAGTTACAGAGGGGTTGAGGAGAAGGCACCACTCTTCTCACCCCCAGTGTGATTGGAACGGCTCACTTGATGATGGGGTCAGAATATGGCATTGCCCCTGCAGAGCCTAATTTCCCCTCTCATTTGGCCTTTTTTGGGCATTTTTCATGCATTCTTGCATGGGGCAGGCCTAGCTTCTTGGTGAGGAGAGATGCAGGTGTCCAGCTGTTCTTTCTGTAACTAAGAGTTCCCCCATAGGGAAGGAGAAGGAAGACTACGTTATCCTTGGAGCTAACTAGCAGCTATCAGATGGACACACTGATCCCCATCTGAATTCTGTGGCATCTCTCAATTGGTTTAAGCCATAGAAAGAAGAGGAATGCTTTATGAGCACTCTAAGTTCCAGCACTTTATTCTCTTTCTGGTGGCCACAGATGTCCCACAGAGCAAGGCTAGAATCCCTTAATCACAGACCTGGTGTGCGTTCATCCCTAGCCCCTTCTTTGCACAGATCCCTCCTCTGCTAAGGGCCAAGGGCTTTGATGACAGGGAAGGCCTGTCTTGTAGATGGGCCATCCTCAGCACCTGGTACAGTATCTGGTGCACAGTCAGCCCTCAATAACTGTAGAGTCCAGTTGTTCCTTAAGATTGCCAGAGAGGGAAATGGACTTACGTCTTCCCTGGGACTGCAAGGTACTCAAATTCTTCCAGATGCCTAACCTGGAATTTCTAATTATTAGACTACTTTTTCCCCACGTTTTGCTAAGTCTTGAATTTTTTTGAGAACTCATTGGTTAATTAAAGAAAACTTCCCAGATGCAAAAATAGAGCAGGCTCCCTCGCTGTCCAATATGGTAGCCTCAGGAACCCCATGCAGTTACTCCTGGTGGCAATGTGCTGAAATAGAGAATGCACACTGGGGTCTGAAAACTTCGTTAAGAATATAAAAGTTTTCGTTAATAGTTTTTTCTATTGATTACATGTTGAAATGATAATATTTTAGATATACTGAGATAAATGAAATATATATTATTTATGCCTATTTCACCTGGTTCTTTTTTATCCCTTAAAAATGTGCCTACTGAAAAATGTGGAATGCCATGTGCAGCTTGCGTTTCTGGCTTGCGTTGTGTTTTCACCGAACACAGAGCTGCTCTAGGTTCTGCTGATCTTAATTCTCATCTTGAACCAGAAAGGAAAAGGGGAAGGCAGGGGCTTATTGTGTATCTTTAAGGAAGTCCTTGCTTTCCTTTGGCCTCTGTTTTCACTGCTGTGAAGTGGATCCCATGCCCCATAAGGTCGCTTCCAAATTCCCATTTCATGGCTTGCATAGAAGAAGGGCCATGTTCATGGCTTGAATACCAGAGAGGTGTTCAAATATTTATTGACTGGTAGAGCGTGGCCACTTACTGATCTTGGTAGATCGGGGCCATCGGCAACAGAATGGCTGTGACAGTGTGTCCTGACTGAACATGTGTCACGATGCCACCAACCAACAGGAAAATCTCATAAACAAAAGAAGTAAAATTGGCTTAAATAGATTAACAGAATGGGAAGGAGCACAGATGTTCATTTCCCTGCCGATTTTGATGTTTTGTTTTTTTGACCTTCGTGACTGAGCTACATCTTGACAACAACTGGAGGATGATTCAAGTGTTCGTGTTCAGGCAAACGGCCAGTAGAGGTGCTTAATACAACACAGGAGAGAGATGCTGCATTTGGAATGACCACCCCACTCCTCGTGCCGTCATCACTGTCCCTACGAATTTAAATACGATACTCAGTGCTGGTTATGGAAACGGCAATCTAAATGGCTCAATTTTTCTTCATCAGACTTTGCTTAATACAGACTCATTGAAGTGGAAATCTAGTTTGTACAGAATTATTTACAGTTTGTTGGATTTTTTAAAAGGACCTGTTTATAAGAAGACAGATAATGGGCTCTACTGAGCCGGCCTCTGAAATCAGAATCTCATCTCATAAACCCTCTGCTAATGTGCTCTGATCTCTTTACCTGGTTCCTCTCATCGGCCCTGCCTGTTGGCCTAATTTCTGAGGTTATGTCCTCACAATGGGCATTCTTTTATTTTCTCAGCCTGGCATCTGATGTGGGAGAGGATGTGTACATCCTACTACAGAAACCAAAATGGCCAGATGTTTGCCATCCTATGTCCAGGGAGCTGGGATGCAGTCATGTGATCCAGGCTTGTCCAAGCAGACGCTTCTACCTGAGACAGTAGAGCTGGAGTTAGTGATGCCGAGAGGCAGGTAGAGAGAATTCATTCCTCTGTCAATGACATCCACCGTCTCGGGGTAGAAGTGATGCTCATGGTCTCAGGTGGGCAGCAGGCAGGTGCCAGAAGTAGGGAGTGACCTGTGTGTGGCAGTGATGTCTCAGCTAGACGAAATCGGACCTATCTTTCCCCATCTGTCCCCTCTTAGCATCCTTGAGGCTCTAGCAGAGAGATGTCAGATATTTAGTGTCCAGTATAGCATGGCTACCTACTAAGGGGAAGGTAAGTCTCTCCCTTACCTTCCTCTACTTTTTTTTTTTTTTTTTTAAACAAAGGCTGCATTTGTCATTTTCTAATATACCATGTTACTTACTTTCTAAAATCTCTATTCATGGTTTTCTCCACTGGAATGCAAGCTTCATGGGGATGGGTGCTTTGTTTCGTTTGCCAATGTATCCCAAGGGCCTCGCACCTGGTAGGCACCCAATCCATCGTTGTGAAATTAACTATTTGTTGGAGGAATGAACGAAGTCTCCCTGTGGTGTGATGTTGGTGCTCTGGTCCCCTCTATTCCCTCCTCTTTTCTTCTGAATCTTATTCTACAGCATCCCCATGGATCTTGGGAGTCATCCAATACCATTTCCAATGCATCCCTTTTTTCTTCAAGTGAACCAGAATCGCTTTCAGTTATTTGCAAGCCAGATGGGAGACTGGAATAGGGTCAAATCCTTTCATTTCTGAACATCTGGGGGGATTTTGCCACCAGGGGTTACTTGGCAATTTTTATTTTTCATTGTCCTAACTGGGAGATATTTCTTTGTCATCACAACTGGGAGGTGCTACTGGCATTTAATGGGCAGAGGCCAGGGAAACTGCTAAACATCTTACCGTGCCCAGCACAGCCCTTGTACAGCAGAGTTATCTAGTCCAAAGTGTCAACCGTGCCAAAGTTGAGAATCTCTGCTTCACCTCCTAGGAATGTCTGCAGTGGAGTGGGGTGGCTCTGAGGGGTGGAGGTATAGGCTCCAGGGCCTGGGGACCCGGCATTGGATCGCGGCTCTGTGTCTGATTAGCTGTGCAGTGAGTCCCTTGTTGCTGCTGACCTGTGTTTTCCTGATCTGTTCAATGAGGATGATAATGCCTACTTTTGAGAGGAGTTTAGAGGCTTACCAAGAGGAGATGTATTTGACAGTAGCTCATAGACTCTGATGGGACACGCTAGGTGCCAACCTTGCCTTCCACTCCTGAGGTTCACTATTCTAAAATGGAGTGTTTCTGGGAATTTTGAACTTCAAGTAAAATCTACAATGTGATGTTCCTTGGAGTGAAGAGAAAGGGAATGGGAACCATCCCATCCTGCAGACGGAACCCAGGGAACCAGGACGGCAGGCAAGCAAGGAAGGGCCCGGCCGGGGCAGCAGAACGCCAGCTGCCGCATAAGCTATCGCCTTAAGGGGCTACATCTTGCAAGGCCAGCTCTCTCCTGCAGCTGCTGTATGTCAAGACGCCACCCATGTGGTTTTAAGGTCAAGCTCACCATAGCGACAGAAGAATCTGAGAACAAGTAGAGTCTTCCTTGCCCAATTATGACTTCTGTTCTTATGAAAGTGAAGTTTATTTGATATTTCCGAGGGCCTGATGTGGGTCACGGGTGATGTTGAGATGAAGAAACAGAGGAGAATACGTATCAAAGTGCTCAGATTGTCAAAGGGAAGAATTACTGTTCAATAATCATTAAAATAAGTTGGGATAAATGGCAGCAGACTTAAACATAATGTGCCTTAAGGATAAAGGAGCAAGAAGCTGTGCCAAGGGGGTCTGGGGAATGAGTCACAGAGGAGATGACACTGGGGCGGAATCTTGTAGGATGAGAAATGATGGGAAGATTTTCTATTCCAAGAATAGCATGTGGAAAGGCCCAGAGGTGGAATAAGCATGCCTCGTGGGAGAGCCCCCGAGAATCTCTGTAAGGTTAGACCAGAGCACTTGGAGGAGAGGTCAGAGATGAGCTCTAAAGCAGTTCTCAGCCTTCGCTGCACCCTGAAATCCCTGGGGCTTTCAAAACGCTACCCTCCTCTAGACCCGCACCCCCACCAGCTCATAAACAGTTTCCCAGGTGATTCCAATATGCAGCCAAGGTTGGGAACCCCTGCTCAAAGACAGAGGTTCCACATCAAGAAGGAAGGCAGCAAAGTATAGTAGTGGGATCAGCTGGGCCTTGGAAACTGGGGTTCAGGTTTAAAACTTAGATTTGGAATTGGGTTCAAATCCCATACCTATGCTTCTAGCTGTGTGCTGTAGGTAACTACTTAATCTGTGACTGACTTTCTTTAGTTAAAAAAATTGGAATAATGACTTACCTCTCAAGGGGGTTATAAGATTCAAATAACCCTTGTAAAGTGCTTGGCACACTGTAGACTTTCAGCAGATGTTAGCTCCTCACGCCTCTTCCCTCACAGTAGTTCCTCTTAAGGAATTTAAGCATTGTCCTCTTAGTGATGGGGAGCTGCTCAGAGATAATCGGATGACATTATTGCATTATTGAATGTGGTTTCTCTCTGAAATGCAGAAGATATACCAGAGAGGGGAAGCTTGTGTGAAAGAATATTAATACATATGGTTTTCCAAAAGCAATGGCAACAAAAGCCAAAATTGGCAGGTGGTATCTAATTAAACTAAAGAGCCTCTGCACAGCAAAAGAAATTTCATTAGAATGAACTGGCAACCAACAGAATGGGAAAAATTTTTTTGCAATCTACCATCTGACAGAAAGCTAATATCCAGAATCTACAAGGAACTTAAACAAATTTACAAGAAACAACCCCATCAAAAAGTGGGTGAAGGATAGGAACAGACACTTCTCAAAAGAAGACATTTATGCAGCCAACAAACATGAAAAAAAGCTCAACATCACTGGTAATTAGAGAAATGCAAATGAAAACCACATTGAGATACCATCTCATGCCAGTTAGAATGGCGATCATTAAAAAATCAGGAGACAACAGATGCTGGAGAGGATGTGGAGAAAGAGGAACGCTTTTACACTGTTGGTGGGAGTGTCAATTAGTTCAACCATTGTGGAAGACAGTGTGGCTCAAAGATCTAGAACTAGAAATACCATTTGATCCAGCAATCCCATTACTGGGTATATACCCAAAGGATTATAAATCATTCTCTTATAAAGACACATGCACACGTATGTTTACTGAGGCACTGTTTACAATGGCGAAGACTTGGAACCAAACTAAATGCCCATCAGTGATAGACTAGATAAAGAAAATGTGGCACATATGCAGTGTGGAATACTATGCAGCCATAAAAAGGATGAGTTCATGTCCTTTGCAGGGACATGGATGAAGCTGGAAACCATCATTCTCAGCAAACTAACACAAGAACAGAAAAATCAAACACTGCATGTTCTCATAAGTGGGTGTTGAACAATGAGAACACACAGACACAGGGAGGGGAATGTCACACACCGGGGCCTGTTGTGGGGTGGGGGACTATGGGAGGGATAGCAGGGAGGTGGGGGGCTAGGAGAAGGATAGCATTAGGAGAAATATCTAATGTAGATGATGGGGTGATGGATGCAGCAAACCACCATGGCACATGTATACTAACCTGCATGTTCTGCATATGTACCCCAGAAGTTATAATAATAAACCCATGGTTTTCTGTGTTGTCTAGAATTGCCGTCAATGCCTTAAAGTTGAGGAAAATAAATACTCAATATTCCACATTGAGAGAGGTGCCAGAGCCATCTCCCTGTGTCATGGTACCTTTCTGAAAAACTCATGCCCTGCTGCCTCTAATGTTCCCCAAGAACCAGCACTTGAGTGCCTGCCCGCTATATGGAGGGCATGGATGGTCGGTCAGTGTACCTAAGAGAACACTTGGGAGAGGAGATAGGGTAAGAAGTTTAAGTTGTAAATGCAACTGGACTTTAAAAAGAATTTCCTAAAAGTGACCAGAAAGCTGTGTAGTTTTGTCCTAAGTGTCATCAAGGTGTTGATAAGAGAAACGGACAAGGCAGAGTTAAAGATTCTGAAAAAAATTTATGTCCCACTGAGTTCAGACCATCAACAAGCCAGTTCCATATCTTCCATTTTTAATAACGGCAAAATATTTTATATAACAGAATAAGATTTAAAACATTTCAGAGAGATTTTGAAATCATGGAGTTGAAGACAACATCCTCTTATAATTTATATAGAGAAAGTCCATATTTGGGGCTTCTGGCTTCTGCTTGGGATGTAGAGAGCAGGGAGGAAAATAGTTTTCATTTTTACAGCTAAGACAGTATTGGAAATCTACAAATACACAGCTTTTCTTCAATTCATCAGGGAGCTGAGGCTGCAGGATAACTGACTTAAATAAAACCTAGGGAAAGGCAGCATCACCAAGGAGAGACAGGCCGTGAGCATTTACCCAGGGTAGATGGCAGTGGATGCTGGTAAGAAGAATTCGGCTAAAACCTTAATGAAATGTTAAAGGCACAGTGTGGGCTAGTGAGACATTATGTAGTATCTGGGACCACAGACGCAAAGGGAATTCCCACCCACGGGAGACTCTTCTCCAAGGATTTCAACAGGTACTCAGAAAAAACAGGGGCAGCGTGAGAGTCCTAAGAAAGTGTCCCTTCTGGTGCAGGACTGGGGGAGTGGAATAGCATATCTTCTCTCTGGGTCTAAGTCCCAAGTCCCCCAAGTCCCATGGGGTAGGGAAAACTACTTTGCCTATAGGGCACTGGTGAAAACTCACTGCAGCGAGGGGAAGGAAACAGAAGAAACCCTCTGCCCCTAAGAGGAGGGGTAAGGATATGTGCCTAGTCCAGATCTACAATCGGGGGCAGGGAGGACCACTGAAAATATCCCACCCTTAAGATCCGTGGATACAGTGTCTGTCCATGACTGGGCTTAACTAAGAATATTGAAAACGCTTCCCCCATTTTCCGCCTACCTCATCAGGCTAATAAATGTCAAGTAACATTGGTATATTCTAGGAGAGGGGCAACAGCACGGGAAGAAACCTCTGAAATTCAGTGCAAAGGGAAGCCCCAAAGTTGTGGGTAGAGCATGTTAAGAAACGCTCTCTGGGCCGGGCACGGTGGCTCACGCCTGTAATCCCAACACTTTGGGAGGCCAAGGCGGGTGGATCACGAGGTCGGGAGTTTGAGACCAGCCTGACCAACATGGTGAAAACTCGTCTCTACTAAAAAAAAAAAAAAAAAAAAAAAAAATATATATTATATAAATTAGCTGGACGTGGTGGCACATGCCTGTAATCCCAGCTACTCAGGAGGCCGAGGCAGGAGTATTGACTGAACCTGGGAGGTGGAGGTTGCAGTGAGCCAAGATTGTGCCACTGCACTCCTCAGAGTGCCTGGGCCACAGAGTGAGACTTCATCTCAAAAAAAAGCCCTCTCTGGCATACCAGCCCCTACTCTTGAACAAAAAGCAACGCCAGATAATTTTGAAGACTGTAGAACACTGAGATTAACCATAACAAGAAATTCCAAAACTTGTTTAACTCCCAACTATGTTGATTCAAACCTCACATAAAAGTCCTGGCAGAAGGAAAGGAATTTCCAGGCATAATACTTAATACATTCTCTAATGTCCTATTAGCTTTCAATATGTATTTATGAAGCGTACAAGGAAGCAAGAAAAAACCAATACACTGAGAGAAAGAAACCATAACAGACTCAGATATGACATAGAAGTTGGAACTGTCACATGGGAAATTAAAAAAAAAATGTGTTAAAAAGTATAATGGAAAAGGTGGGCAACATGCATGAACAGGTAAGTAGTTTTATTAGAGAGATGGAAACAAATAATTGGATGAAAATGCGAGGACTGAGAAACATAGTACCACAGAAGAATTCTTTCTATTGGCTCATTAGCAGACGCAACAGAACGAAGGAAATGATCAGTGAACCTGAAGATAAGTGAATCAAAATTAGCTAAATGAAATTTAAAAAGGAAAAAGTTTGTTTTAAAAAAGTAACCCACAAGAAACCCAGAACAGAGCATTCAAAATCTGCCACAATGCCGGTGGTGTAGCAGAGCTGGCTTTCACTAGCTTATGAGAGCCAGTTATGCACATATATTTCCAACTCTTTGTTCAGTGACAAAGAACTGAACTGAAACCAACCTTAGTGGAATTATCATGGAAATCGGCAAATGCCACAAATCGGGAACCATTCTCCACTCCCTGGAAAGCTTATAGTTGCATGTTAACCACTGGACAATCTCGGACAGAGGCCAAGTGTATGAGCAGATTGAATCTGAGTGACAAGAGAAAAACAGCTGAAGAATGGTTCTAGGGATACAATCTGCTTGCTGCCTACAAGAGCTTTTACTTTAGATGCCATCAACTAGGAGATGAGCAGAAATTTCTGCAGCCAGTTTCAATCTACATGAATGCTATAAAATTTCTTGCCTTTGATGGCACTCTCCATTGCACTGATACCGATTTTCCTGTTTTTATGGTTTTAGACATTTTATTAGGAAATTAGGAGATGAGGAAGATGATTGCATGGGTTTCACTTTCCATCTGGGAGCAGGCTAGAGAAGCTCTTGAACAGAAGGATAACGTCGTTTAAGTGGGGGTTGTGGAGCGACCTTTTTGTGCTCTCCTTCCACGTACAGATTTTCCGCTTACCATGTCGGCAAACCTGGGACTGACGATCCGGCCACTCCTTGCTTCCCAGATAGCTCCCAGGCTGAGGCAAAGCACCATTTCCTCGTCGCGATCTTCTTGAGGTCCGTGCTCAGATGATGGTTTAAGCTCCCACCTTTGCTGTCCAGATCCCTCGCTTGTATCCCCTTTGGTTACAAAACTTCTCCTTTGTCAGACCTTGCATGGTGTCGGCGATCATTCATTCGTGTGTGGTATTTTTTGACTGCTCCTTGCCTACGTTGATTGAATTCTGGATATTCCAGTTGAGGACGCTGGCTCTCGTTTCAGTGGGAGTTTCAGCTCTACACGTTAAAAAGTGACGTGGCAGAAACCTCTGTTTTTCTACCCAGTAGCTATTCTTCTTTTTCTTATGAAAACAAAACATGAAACAAAAACCCCTTTATTGAGAATTGCATTGTGCTCAGATGAAAACTATTATTCTACACCATCTTTGAAACCAGTGGTTGTAAACAAAAACCTTCTGGGGATTATTGAGAAAGTTTTGCTTTTTGAAACACTATCCCTTCCTCCTCCTGGTCCTTCACCATTATTGGAACTCGGATACAATGACTGGAGCTGAAGCATCTTTCTTCCAAATATGAGGAAAAAGCAAGATAATTTTAGAAATCTTGGCCCTGACATCCTTAAGCCAACGAAACAATGCCAGGAATGATCTGTCTCTAGGCTTACTGTTATAGGACAGAAATAATCTCCTTTCTTACTTAGGCTTCTCTCCCTCTCTCTCCCTCCCTCTCTTTGAGATGGGGTCTTGCTATATTGCCCAGGCTGGTCTCAATCTCCTGGACTCGAGCAATCCTCCTCCCTCGATCCTCCTCCCTCAGCCTCCTGGGTAGCTTTGATTACAGAGGTGAGCCATCATGCCTGGTTCAGCTTCTCGAGTTTTCTGTAATGTTTAACCAAATTCAATGACTGGCTGATATTGGTAATGTGTTGTTTGCAGTGTGTTCAAATGCAAGTAAACTCAAAATGGCTTAACGGACCCAGGAATTTATCATCTCGCATAGGAAGGAAGCACGTGGGTCGGACACACGAAGCGTGACACTTCAGAGCTCCGGCTGTTCTTCCCTGCGTGTGTTTTGGCTCTGGCCTTCCCGACACATTGCTTCCATCTCCAGATTGTCTGCAGTAGTTCCACACATCACATCCAAACCTGGCCACACTCACTTGAAAAAGAAAGATCACCTCTTCCTGTGTCTCTTTTTTATCTTTCACAGGTCGTCCCCAGCATCATAGGACACGCCCATTCCTAAAGCAGTAGCCCGCGACTGGGTGGGGAGGTTGTAGTCCCTGGATAAAAGCAGGTTTTCTTAGTGAGGAGGAAGAGGTGGTTGGCCATTGAGTACACGGCCAACAGTGTCTGCTGCAGATAGGGGTGCCAGTGCCAGGTTGCTGACCTCTGGCATTTAGTATTGAAGTTTAATTTTCTGGGTTTAAACCCATCAGTGATTCCAGAGCACAGCATACTGTATGAAATTCAGAAGCATGCATCTGCGCACCAGCTCACCTGTCACCTCTATGATTTACAAAGTAATCGTATATGTTTTATGGCAATCTAGGTTTCTGAGACAATATTTGCACAGGCTGGGCTGAGGCAGGGTTGAGGATGAGAGAACTGACATTCCTCATATACTTCAGCAGGCAGTGAAATGTCTTAACAATTCTTCAAAGAACAGAGAGAGAAAATGTTGCTGTATCAGAAGGGCAGTTATTAACTAGGTCACTCTGACCACATACATCTAAGTGAGAATCGGTTAAGAGATAATCATTACTGAGAATGATTCTCAAACTGAGAATCAGTTAAGAGACATCCTGTATGGCACAAGGCACTCGCGCTTAGCCAGACCACCCTGACAATTTAAAATCTCTGAGTGTCAAAGTTTTCTTTGGTAAAACCAGAATAAGAAGAACTATATTACCAGAGTCTACCCACTCAGAGAACAGTTTTATACAAAGATATGCTGAGTAAGCGCAGATCAAAACTGAAACCGAATAGGAGAAAATGCTATGTAAACTGCTAAACATCATAGAATTTCATTTATTTTTTAAAAATTGATTTGGCAAACATTCATGACTAGCCATTCTGTTCCAGCAGCTGGACATGCAGTGTTAACGATGACCCAGTACCTCCCCTCAGGAGGTGTAAACCGGTAGGAAAGATGGACACATGAGTACATGCGTTATATAATAACAAAGCAAGTACGGCCATGGACTTTTGTTCCAGGACAGCTTAAAAGGGAATGTTAAACTATATGGGAGGAATTGGAAGGGTTTGCTACTTATCATAATACTGTCTGTAGCATTGCAGCAGCAGCAGCAGCAAAATTCCAAGTTTCAGTTGCTTGACTTTATGGAAGTTATTATCCATTTAATAGTTTATTGCAGGTGGTTTTGGTGGGTGGGGATTGGGGTTGTGGGCGAGGGAGTAGGGAGATGGAGAAGTTCTACTCTGTGTCTCTGGAGACTCAATCCAACAGAGGCCATGCCTCTTCCATGTGCTGTGGCTTCTGGGGTCTCTGTGAGAGTTGAACTCCAGCCAGCTGATGGGAGAAGAGAGAGACTGAGGAAGATACATGCCGTTTTTAATTATCTTAGCCTGGAAGTGACACTCATCCCTTTTTCTCGCATTTTATTGGCTAGAACCGATCAAATGGCCCCATCTAGGCTTTAGAGGGTTGGAAATGTTTTCCCTGGCTGGGTAGCCTTTTTCCAAAATCAGCTCTGACCTACAGAAAGGAAGTATAAGTCTTTGGGCAGCAAGCCAATCCCCAGAGGACTTTCTGGAAGAGGTAGACTTAAGGTAGAGTTTTGAAGGACAAATTGTAGTTAGCCAGAGACTCTGGATATTGACAAACATTCCAGCCAGAGTGAAAAATGTTTGCAAGGGCATTCATCATGCGAAGATTTGGAAAGATTTGGAATCATCTTTGTCCATTAAAAAGCTTTCAGAAGTTTCATATTTGATAGTGTTCAATAGAGCAATTTATTATCCATCTGCGTGGGACAAAGATCTGTAATGCAATTTCTGAGTTAAGAGAGATGACTTCAATTTTCTTGCTAAGAAAGCTGTCTGGATGTGGGATTCGATCATGAGTTCATCTGAGGATTAGATGAGTCGGATGCATAGCTGGCATGTCCTCCATTCAGGGCCAGAAGCTGAGTGGGTCAAGCATGAGGCTGGAGCAAGCAGAGATGTAGCCAAGTTGAAGAGCAGGACAGCTGTGAGTTGCAGGGGCAGCGCCTGGGGGCGGCTTAACATGGAGGAGGGTCAACCTAACGGCCTTTCTGAATTTTCATTTCTTCATCGGCAAAACCGTGCTTCCTGTGAGCACCCAGTCCTCCCTGCTTAAGCCACGTGGTTGTCGGAAAACAATAAATAGCAAATGAAGGAAGGTCTAAACAAATAAGCAGAGACATTTGTGAATGATTAAGTGTTATGCATTGATGAATTAATTTGCATTTCTATTCAACAACATTTGATAAATAGTTATTCTGGGACAGATGTAGAGCTAGAAGTTGATGAAGGACCGTGAATGTAGGTAGCAAACTTTAGGGTATATTCTACAAGGTGTGGGAAAACGCTGACAGTTTTTGTTCAGCCAAATGGCTTAATAAACAGTGTTCTTTCAGGAAGATAAGTTGGTGGCCATGTGAGGACTGTGACCCTATTGGTTCTGTTTTCTGAATTGCTCCTGAATTTGTTCCCGCCTCTCCAGTCCTGCAGACACTGCTATAGTTCATACCTTAACACTTCTCCTGTGCTGTAACCTCCTAAATGGTCGTCTTACTTCTAGCCTGGATTGCTTTAATTCATTCTTCTTATGTACCTAGATAATTTTATCCAATTATTTCTTGGCTTATGCGTTCATTTATTTGTTCAATTCACCCAGCATTTATTTTATTTCTTTGTTTTTTATTGTACTTTAGGTTCTGGGGTACATGTGCAGATCATGCAGGATTGTTGCATAGGTACTTACATGGCAAGGTGGTTTGCTGTCTTCATTCCCCCATCACCTATATCTGGTATTTCTCCCCATGCTCTCCCTCCCCAAGCTCCCCACCCCCCTGCTGTCCCCCCATCGTCCCCAACAGACCTGAGTGTGTGATGCTCCCCTCCATGTGTCCATGTGTTCTCATTGTTCAACACCACCTATGAGTGAGAACATCACCCAGCATTTATTGAGCTCTATCATGCATAAGGCCTTGGGAACATGGCAGTAATATTTGCTGACGGGAAGGTCTTAGCATACTGCTGCTCCTTATCCACAATACAGCAAAGTGAAAACCTCTTAGCATGGCCACAACACCACTGACCAGCCTGTTACCATTCTCATGGCTCAGCATTCCTTTCCCTGCCTTACAGTCTTTTTGCATTCTGTATACTGTTTGCTATTAAAGTGGCAAGAAGGACTCTAGGATAAAGATCAGGTAAAATTATGCTTTGGAGATTTAATGGTGAGGTGACCTTGGGTAAATCACTTAGGCTCTCAGTTTTTCTATCTGTAAAGTGAGAATTATAAAGCATACCTTAAACATCCTCCATAAAAATCAATGAAATAAGGCATGCAAATTGATTAGCCTGGTATCCTATGTCATTTATGTGTGTTTGGTTATAAGTAACAGAAACTCTGACCATTGATGTTTAAACAAATATGTAACAAGAGACTTAAAGTAGCTTTTGATATTGATTTGGTGGTTCAAAAATGACAGAGCTGAATTTCTTGACCTTTCCCTCATGCTGGTCGCCTCATGGTTATAAGATGGCTGCCGCAGTTCCGGACTTCACGTCTACATCCAAAGTGGAAAGAAAGAGGAAGGGACACTGCCTGCCATATTACTTCCCCTTTTATCAGGAAAGCAAAGCTCTACTAGACCTTGAATGGGAAGTAGCAGATTTCCTATTAGATTATTTTGTACAGAAGCAGATCATATGGCCTTCTCCAACTGCAAGGGAGGTTGAAAATTTAGAGAAAAAAAATTTCCAGATTGGTGGAGACAAATCATGATTTGTCACTTGAGGATGAGCACATTGCCACTCTGAACAAATCTGAAGTCCTGTTAACAAGAAAGAAAAGTGAATAGTATTCAGGAGCAATTTTTAGTGTTTTCCCCCAAATGCCATCCGTGTTCATGTGCCTACTAGGCATTTGCAGAGGGTAATTCATGTTGTCTCAACACTCTCTTGCCACACTGTACCCGATACAATTTGGTATCTTTTTTTCAATATCAAAAGCAATTTTCCGTTTTGTTACTTACTCAGTATCATTCATGTGTATATATATTGAGACAGAGTCTTGCTCTGTTTCCCAGGCTGCAGTGCAGTGGCACAATCTTGGCTCACTGCAACCTCCGGCTTCAGCTCCCGAGTTCAAGTAATTCTCTGCCTCAGTCTCCTGAGTAGCTGGGATTAAAGGCACCTGCCACCACACCTGGCTAATTTTTATATTTTTAGTAGAGATGGGGTTTCACCATCTTGGCCAGGCGGGTCTTGAACTCCTGACCTCATGATCCACCCGCCTCGGCCTCCCAAAGTGCTGGGATTACAGGTATGAGCCACCGTGCCTGGCCCAGTATCATAATTTTGAAAGGATACACAGGGGTCCATTAACTGGTTGCAGCATGGTTTATTTAACCTTTTGTTTTCTTGAGATGGAGTCTAGCTCTGTCTCCCAGGCTGGAGTAGTGTCGTGATCTCGGCTCACGGCAACCTCCACCTCCCGGGTTCAAGCAATTCTCTGCCTCAGCCTCCTGAGTAGCTGGGATTACAGGTGCCCGCCACCATGCCTGGCTAACTTTTTTTGTATTTTTAGTAGAGATGAGGTTTCACCATCTTGGCCAGGCTGGCTGCAGTCCTGACCTCGTGATCCACCCGTCTCGGCCTCCCAAAGTGCTGGGATTACAGGTGTGAGACACCGGGCCCGGCCTATTGAACCATGTTTCAGTAGTTGGATGTTTATGTTTCAATTTATTTTTATGTAAGAGGATATTAAGTTTTGTTAAGTTCATGCTCTTGGCCACATACGTTACACAGATTCTCGTTCAAACCTTGAAACATTTCTATGTGGTAGGCATTATTTTCATTCAGTGGTCACGGATCTCTAGGTGCAGAGAAGTTAGTTTGCCGTAAGTCCTACAGCTAGTGAGTGGTAGAGTAAGGATTCACACAGAAGATGATTTAACTGCCAAGCCTGGGCCTTCTTCACTTCCCACACTGAGGTGGACACAGTGAAAAACCACAGCTACACTGAGGCGCGTATCGGACCTCTCAGGACCTCACAGGTTCCCCGTCTCTGGCTTTTGGGCGTCTGTTCCTGAACTGCCGCTCTGGATAGACCCCGCCCAACTTCACAGAGGCACAGGTTACTGCACTTCAACTCCTGCTCCCGGGTTCCTTGTTGAACCTGGGGTGTGAGACACGGTGGGACCCTCTCGGCATCCACATGTGTGTAAACCTGGAAGTATGAAGGAATTAATGCCTCGTGGGGCAAAACTTTGACCAACGGGAGATGGAAGCCATGGAATGACGTCTTCACCTCACACCCCCACCCACCCATGGACGCCGTGAGTCACAGTCATGCTAGGCCTTGGAGAGGCTGTCTAGTGAGATCAAGCAATCCGTCTCGCTTAATACCTAGCAATGGGCAGCTCAGTAAGGCACCCCATGTTCTTCCTTCTTTCTGCTTCCTTCCCCTTTTCCTCTTACCCGTTTCCCTGGCATTACACCCTTTAATAAAGTAATTGCACATAAATGTTCGTAACTTCAGCCCAGTTTTCTGGGAAACCCAAGCTAAGACAGTGCATAAAGTTTTTTCATTATTTAGGATGATTTCCTTTTGTCTAAAACAGTTTCTGCTGTTGGATTACTGAGTTTAAAAATATGAATAGCCCTATGCCTTTGAGAGCATTACAACAACCTTCAAATCTACCCAGGCCTTTGGGTCACCCCCACAGATGACTATGGGGTCAGACCAGCCCCATTCATTACTGAGCCGAGGGCAAAGCTAAGGTCCTACGCAATGGCTCACAGAAAACACTGTAAATAGGAACATTTATGGCCACATTTATTTAACCACAGCTGGTTCAATGATAAGTTATGGAAAAAGATAATCTTTGCTGAAAAGAAATTTTAACCCCATTTGGGTATGTGTCCCCAAGAGAAAGAAAACCCGGGCACGCAGCCTTAAAGAGCGTGCTGGAGCCTGGTCATTGCTGTGACTGTTGGACAGCGTCTTGCGGGAACTGCTTCTGAGTTTGCTCAGTCACAACCGTATACTTTCCAGGAGAATCCAAATATCAGATACCTCCATGGGTAAGAAACGGTTATAGCCGAGGCCCTAATAAGAGCCAGGGGAAGGATTTCAGTTGTTCAGGTGGGGCCTGCTAAGGTGTGTGCAATATAAATTATAACAGTCTTCAAATTTACCCAGCCCTGGCTCTTGGGTCAACCCATACATGACTGAATCAAAAAGACAGGTCCCGCCCAAACAACTGAAAGCCACCTCCTGCACTCTAACTGGGATCCAGGAGATGAGAATTTCTTATTCACGGATGTCTGGTATTTGGTTTCTCCTTGAAAGTCTGTGGTTGTGACTGAGCAAACTCAAAAGCAGTCCCTGCAAAAGCTGTCCAAATTATCAGTCTCTCTTCAAATACGTGTTTCTGGGGCTAGACAGATTCCAGACCTGTCTGTCTGGCCCCAGAAACCTGCTACCTCTTCCTGGCTGCTTTGGGTTCTGCCTAATGGACTTCTGATTATAGCAGTCCCAGAGTGAGCCCAGCTTACATATGAGGAAAAGAAATCGGCAGGGAACGCTCACCTTATGATGCATAGCGAATGAGCTGCTTGCTGGAAATGCAAATTTTGAAGGATGAAAATCTCACTTCTGAATACATAATGTGTCTCTAATTAACTCACAAGTAATTAGAGCAATTACCAGGGGCCAGTGCACTCCTTAAGGCTATGTGCCCAGGTTTTTTTTTTTTCTACTTGGGAACATATACCCAAATGGGGTTAAAATTGCTCTTTAGCAAAGATTATATTTTTCCATACATTATCATTGAACCAACTTTGGTTGTATAAATACAGTCATAAATGTTCCTATTTATAGGCTTTTCTGTGAGTCATTGCCAGCAAGTAGGACCTTGGCTTTGCCCTCAGCTCAGTAATGAGTGGGGCCAGCCTGTCGTTGGTATGTGTGTACCAATAAGCATGGTGGTCTGTGGGGTTCCACGTGGTCTGTGGAGTTCCACGTGGTCTGCGGAGTTCTACGTGGTCTGTGAGCTGCTTGCTTCCTCTGCTTCTCCACCGACTTCCACCTTGTGTGTCCTGATGAGTTGAAGTCCAGTTCCCAGTCTTCTTACTTCATCCAAGAGTTATGGCTTATTCCCAACTTCCTGGGAGGAGGGAAAGGAGAAGGAAGAGATGGCCTCCTCCCGCTGGCCAGTTCTGAGCAGAGAAAGGGTTGCAGGGATATAAGCTCCTCTGGGTAGATCTGTCCCCAGAGAGATCTCAGTGCACATGATATGAGCCATGGGCTTCTGCCGGAGCCTGGGGGAGCCTTGAGATGCGAATTGGAACAGGATTAATATTTTAGTTCTGCTGAGGTTAGTAAACTCTGCACTGTGCAAAGAAAGTTAGATTTGTGTGCTAGGAGGCTTTGATTCCTAGTTCTAGTCTTGATTGGCTATGTAATCTTGCCCCTTCCCTGGAACTATTGTTCCAAAATGAGTAGGCCAGACGGGAGTAGGAACGGCAGGTGTTTGTCAAGCATGCCGTCATCGCCATGGCCTCTGCTCATGGCAGATATTGCTCATCAATTACAGATTTATTTTACCCTGAGCTCAGGCTTGGCCTTACAATTCTTCTTAACAGCCCATACCTGGTAATCGCACCAACTTATTAGAGTTGGCTTAAAATGCAGCCTGTTTACCCAGGGTCAAATGATCTCCGAAGTCCCTTGTACCAACATCCTGGAAACTGGTTAGTTCTAAGCAGGTGAACATCAGAATTGACAGCTGGCTTACTCTAATCATCTGCCTAGCAAAGCTTCCCCTCTCCCTCCACAGATAACTCTCTGTATTAGTTTTCTTAGCTGCATAGCAAATTACCACAAACTTAGCAACTTAATTTTTTTTCTCAACCCCAAACTTCCATTGATTATTTTATAGTGTTGTAGGTCAGAAGTGGAGGCAGGCATGACTAGGTACTCTGGTTAGAATCTCACAAGGCTGAAATCGAGGTGTCGGTTGGCTGGAGCTCTGGGAGGCTCTGGGAGTAAACGTGTTTCCAAGTCATTCGGGTTGTTGGCAGAATTCAGTTCTGTGTGGCTGTAGGACTGAGGTCCCCGTGTCCTTGCTGGCTGCTGGCCCGGCCTTGTTTTCACCTTTGAGAGGCTGCCTGCATTTCCTAGCTCAGGCCCTCTGTTTCACAACAGGGCCTCAGATCTTCCTCAAATCTCTCTAACTTTCCCTTCTGCCTTCCTCTTAGGGACCCAGCCATAGAAAATTCTCTGCTTTTAAAGGCTCATGGAACATTACGTTAGGTTTCTGGTTAACCACAGAATGATAGCTTGTTATAATCACAGATTCCAGGGGATTAGGGTGAAACATCTTTGGGAGGTCCTTTTAGAAATTCTGTCTACTATCCTCAATTAGAAATATCACAGATTCTATGTGAATAAAATTGGAATTAATGGGTTTGACAAAGATGTTGCTTCATTCGTTTAACAGTCAAGCCCCTTTTAAAATCAGGCATTCTTTCTTCAAGAAGTACAAAGTCTAGTAGGAGCCAATAATTATGCAACAATATAGGGGCTGTTTCTAATAGAGGTGGGCATGAAATATATTGGTGGTGGTGGAGAAATAACCAATTCTGCTTGGGGTAGTGCAGAACAGGGGTGATTACGGATGTGTTCGCTGTGTTGAAGGATCTAGTTCTGCCTCTGAATTGTATTTGGTAAGTACCTTTTTTTCTCCCCAGAATCTCAGTTTCCTGAGGAATATCATGAAGAGTGTAAAGAAGATGAGCTCTATGGGCATCTCATTTCTATTGTCACTAGGACTTAAATTCCAGGCACATGGGTGCACAGGAGATGGCAGCAAAAACGAGTGAGCATAAAGAGGGTGAGAAGATCCTAGAGACGGTCTTTTGTCTGTCTGCCTCCTTAACTTTTAGTGTCGGCTGCATTCCTCAGCCCTGCTCGGGAGAGAGATCAGAGATGTGGTCTAACATCCATTGGGATGCCAAAGAAAGATTGAAATTCAAACTGGCATCAACATGAAGGGTCTCAAGACTCAAAACCCAGAGGTAGGAGATGGGGAGCTGACTGCATCTAGCGGCACACCTTCTATTGTCCCACAGTCCTCTTGGTTCTGCTCGTCGCAGGCTAGCAGCAGAACAGGTGCTGATGTTCTGCACCACACATGCGGGTGCAGCAGTATCCGAAGAAGCCCCCCAGCAACCTGTTCCAGAGTCTCACTGGCTCCTGTTGAATCCATCCTGAGGACACGGGAAAACCTTATGCTGAAAAACGTCATCCTGGTTTTTTTTTTTTTTTTTTTTTTAGGCAGGATCTTTTTTTGTCATCAGGCGCCAGGCTGGAGTGCAGTGGTGCGATCTCGGCTCACTGCAACCTCCCCCTCCCGGGTTCAAGCAACTCTCCTGCCTCAGCCTCCTGAGTAGCTAGAACTACAGGCACACGCCACCATGCCCAGCTAATTTTTGTATTTTTAGTAGAGACAGGGTTTCATCATATTGGCCAGGATGGTCTTGATCTCTTGACCTCGTGATCTGCCTGCCTCGGCCTCCCAAAGTTCTGGGATTACAGGCATGAGCCACCGCGCCCAGCCCCATCCTGGGGTCTTGACCTGTCATTGGTAAGGACGCTGGGAGCACGCGACTGACTCGGACCACGTGGGATGCTCCTCTAAGCTGTTACACACTGGGGGAGCGGAGGAGCCAACCAAATGTCCGCTCGCTGGTTCTGAGTCCTGGCTTCTCATCTCAGAGCGCTTAGGGCCCTGCCTGGGGTCCAGGGATTGACCTAGGTTTGCCAGAGCACGGATGATGGAACCGTTAGCAGGATGTAACTCCTTCAGGTATCAGAGAAGTATATGCAAGAGGGTCTTGTAGGGAGGCCTGGGTTGTTCCTGTGGGCATTGGGTCAGTAGGTCAGCGTCTCCAGCAGGACCCTATGGCAGTGATTACGTGGGATGAATCTCAGAGACTACTTGTGAGAGCTTCTGTAAATAGGCCATATTCTTAGAATAAAATATAGATAAATTACCCCCGGATAAAATGCCCTTCCTCTTTAAATCAAGGCTTCCTTTTATTCAGGCAAAAGATTAAAAAATTCAAAGGCAGAGGCTCCTTGTTTTTCCATGCTGTGGCTCTGCACCATTGGCTCTGTCTCATTTTAGAGGTGCAGGAATTTATAATTGGTTTTTCAATTGTCACCGAGGCACCTTAATGGCTTTTTACAAATTATTTGTTGTATGAACAACATTAATGGAAACCAGACTGCAAAAAAAGGAAAAAAAGAAAAATTAACCCATGCTCTGACCATTGCCACGCAAATCAAGCTGTTTTTATTCATCCATGCTTTGTTCAAGTGATAGCCCCTGTGCACACAAAATGTAATCACAGAACAGCCATCATTTATAGTGGCATATTCCGAGCATATTCTGTGTTTCCTGTGTAATTCTCATAATTATACTTTTTAATGGCGGCGTGGTCTATCATGGGTTTCTGGAAATGAAAATTGACTTTGATACGACCAGTCCTTTGGCTCCCCCTATATCCCAATCAGATTTGGAATTGGTTTAGGGTTAATTTTTCCTCCATGCCCATTTAATTTTTGCAGAAAAAGAGTTATTGCTCCCAGGTGAAAGAAGATGAGCGTGAATTGCATGTTTCTAAAGGAATATCTCCTACTTCTGCAGGAAAATTTTAAAAAATAATTTTGCTATTTTAATTGCATATTTATTTTTCTTGACTCTATTATTTAAGAATTACACCTTGTATAATTCCTAAAGGCATTTTGTGGGTTAGCAATACAGAGACAGTGTGAAGCCTAATTAGGAGTTTGTCTTAAAATAAGGCTGAGTCCTGGCCCAGGGATAGGAAGTGTGAATAATACAGTACAGAGATGGCAAAGTCCGGGTATAGGTTCATAACCCTTCCTTTGGAGGACGTCATTGTGACACTCTTCCACACCAACTTAGATGCAACCTCAAAGGCATTTAAAGACTGATTTTTGAAGAGCTTGGAGGGGGCATCTGTTGGGCTCATCTAGCTTTTGCATGGATTGGACTCCCACTGAATTCTGGAGGGTGTTTAGGGGACTTTTTTTTTTCTCAAGATGGAGTTTCTCTATTGTTGCCCAGGCTGGAGTGCAACGGCACAATCTCGGCTCACTGCAACCTCCGCCTCCTGGGTTCAGGCGATTCTCCTGCCTCAGCCTCCCAAGTAGCTGGGATTACAGGCAACTGCCACCACGCCTGGTGAATATTTTATATATTTTTTCGTAGAGGTGGGGCTTCACCTTGTTGGCCAGGCTGGTCTTGAACTCCTAACCTCAGGTGGTTCACCTGTCTTGGCCTCCCAAAGTGCTGGGATTACAGTCGCCATGCCCAGCCTAGGTGACTTGTTTTGCAGAGTATTCCAGTAAGCATCCTGCAGCAGTAACACATTGGAGAGTTTCTTTTTAACTTTTATTTTAGATTTGGGGATACATGTGCGGGTTTGTCATACAGGTAAACTAGTGTCACGGGTTTATCGTGCAGATTATTTCATCACCCAGGTACTAATTCTAGTACCCAATAACTATTTTTTTCTGCTCCTGTCCTTCCTTGCACCCTCCACCCTCAAGTAGGTCCCAGTGTCTGTTGTTCCCTTCTTTGTGTTCATGTGTTCTCATCATTTAGCTTCCACTTATGAGTAAGAATATGTGGTATTTGATTTTTTCTGTTTTTGCACTAGTTTACTAAGAATAATGGCTCCAGGTTCATTCATGTTCCTGCAATAGACATCATCTCATTCTTTTTGATGGCTGCATAGTATTCCGTGGTGTATATGTACCACATTTTCTTTATCCAGTCTGTCATTGGTGGGCGTTTAGGTTGAGTCATGTATTTGCTATTGTGAATAGTGCTGCAGTGAACGTTCACATGCATGTGTCTTTATGGTAGAATGATTTATATTTCTCTGGGCATATACCCAGGAATGGGATTGCTACATTAAATAGTAGCTCTTTTTTGCTCTTTGAAGAATTGCCATACTGCTTTCCACAATGGTTGAACTAATTTACACTCCTACCAGCAGTGTATAAGCATTCCCTTTTCTCTGCAACCTCACCAGCATCTGTTATTAATGTTTTTTGACTTTTAAAATTTTTATTATTATTTTTGAGACGGAGTCTCACTCTCACCCAGGCTGGAGTGCAATGGCGCGATCTCGGCTCACTGCAACCTTTGCCTCCCAGGTTCAAGTGATTCTCTTGCCTCAGCCTCCTGAGTAGCTGGGATTACAGGCATGTGCCACGGCACCCAGCTAATTTTTGTATTTTTAGTAGAGAAGGGGTTTCAACATCTTGGCCAGGCTGGTCTCAAACTCCTGACCTCGTGATCCACCTTCCTCAGCCTCCCAAAGTGCTGTGATTACAGGCGTGAGCCACCACGCCCAGTGTTTTTTGACTTTTTAATAAGTCATTTGGTGTGAGATAGTATCTCATTGTGGTTTTGATTTGCATTTCCACATTAGAGAGTTTTTATGGACACCTCTTTGCCTTGTACTATTCATGGGATAAAGAGGGGAACTAGGCATTATGATTTAGAACTTCAGAGGGTGTCCTACATGGACACTTGCACATTTTATTAACTGAGCCTCCCTGATCCTCTTCCTGTTTCTCCCACGGTCCTCTTCATAAGAGCTCCACCATCTGATGACGCATCCTTTCTCAGAACACATTACTCTACTCCACCTTGGAGCAGTGATTCTTCCATGTTTTGGAGTTCTTTTTGCCCTAAGTTTTTGCTGGCTCCAAAGCAGGGACTGCTGAAATGGACCCGTGGGTTGGGGTGTTTGATGCGGTGGGTCTGTTTGTGACTGAGCTTCTCACAACCTAGAATACCCAGGGCATTTTCGTTATTTGAGGGCCAATATTTTTGTTTGTAAAAATGAAGGAAAGCTGAAGTAGGGTTGCAAATGATCATGTTGAAGTTTGTTTTATAAATGAACAATTCCAAAACAAAAGTGTCCCATAACAAATCTGCTCTGAAGAATTCATTCACACTGTACTCTGGGTTTGATGATGGGCTACACATTTTATGCTCCACGCTGAAAACATCTTCTCTCGGTTCTGTCACTGTAGCTCAGTGACTCTGTGTCTGCCCTCATCTGGAGATGACATCAAAACATGGGCCTTTGAGACCTCTAGGAATGTAAGGCTGTGCCTGATGGTCCCTTGGCTCCTTTTGTTTGGACCTATACTCTGGTCTCTCTTCTTGCGTGATGATGGCCTCTGATTCCTTCTTGAAATGGCCAAGATGAAATACTCCATCTCAAGCGTTAAGTTTTTTCTAAAGACTAGCCTAGTCTCCTGTAAGGAACTTGCATTTCTTATTAACAGTCCTATGGCCTTGCTTCTTATGAGACATTCATCCTGATCTCCTTTCTGGGTCTACCCTCCATCCAAGGAGCCTTCATATGAACTGATAAAGCCTTGTCTAAACCATCTGGGATGGGTGGTGCTATCCGCAGCTGGTTTCTATGTAACTTCAAATTTCTTCTGAAAAGCAGAGAGATGTTTCAGTTTATCTCACTACAAGTGACCATCTTAACACTGCTGACGTTTTCTTTCATCACAGTGTATGTATTCAGTGTTCTTCAGTTGGCTCTGAACAATATTGTGGCATCAGACAGGGTGGCTTGGGCATGTCCCATATCCCCGTCTTCTCTTATAATCTCCTGACCTTCATCATCACCACATACACTGTGGTTTGTATGATGGATCACTTCAGGAGTTTGGATCTTAAAATCACTCTGTCACTTGAACAAATAGAAGTCTGATTTATGTTTCTCAAACTATGAGGGCAGATTCTATGTACTGTAGTGTTTTATGGACTACATAGTGTTTCTATGTACATGTAGTATGTGTTGGGCTGTTAATTTGTTCTTTTTCTAAAATTAATTTTCTCCTCCCCCTCCCCTTCCCCCTTCCCCCTCTTCTCTTCTCTTCTCCTTTTGAGATGGGGTCTCACCTTGTTGCCTAGGCTGGTCTCAAGCTCTGGCCTCAAGCAGTCCTCCTCCCTTGGCCTCCCAAAGTGCTGGGATTACAGATGTGAACCACTGTACCTGGCTTAACTTGTTTTATCAATGAGACTTTGGGACAACACACTGAGTTTGGAGGTTGTGTCAGTCAGATGGGTTGGCACTCTGCTGCAGTCGTAAATAACACCTAAGTCTCACCTGTTTAAATCAGTAAAGGATTATTTTTGCTTTTGCTACAAATTCATTCCCACTTTGGCAGGGGGACCTTTTTCACATCTCATGCAGATATGGAGGCCGACAGGGACCTCACCCTCTGTCTGTTACTGGTCTCCATGTCGGGAAGAAGGAAGGGAATGTGATAAATTGTATATGGAATTTTTGTTTGTTTCATTTTGTTTTGCTTGTATTCAACTTTCTTGAGGTGTAATTGAAGTATCATAACTGCACATATTTAAAGCGTACCTTTTGATGCATCTTCAGACATACAGGTGCCTCTGATATCCTCACCATGATGAAGAGAATGAACATTTTCATCACCCCCAAAAGGTTCCTTGTTTCACGTGCCTCTCTCCACTCCTGTCCTCACATAATCGGGGACCTGCTCTCTGTCAATGCAGATTGATCTGTGTATTCCAGAATGTTTTTTAATAAATGAAAGCACGCAATACTTTTCTTCTACTGGCTTCTTTCATGCAGCTCAGTGATTTGTGGAATCACTCACGTTGTATGTGTATCAACAGTTCATTCAATTTTAGTGCTGAGTAGTATTCCATTGTATGGCTCTACCATAATTTGTGTATCGATTCACCTGCACATGGAAAATTGGTTTGTTTCTGGTTTGTGATGATCACAAATCAAGCTGATAAGAACATCTGGACACAAGTCTTTGTGTAGACTTGTGCTTTGATTGATCTTGGATGCATACCTAGGAGTGAAGGTTTTCCAAAGTGGTTGTACATTCCACGTTCCCTTCGCAGTTTGTGAGTGTTCGAGTTGCCCACATCGTCACGAGCACATGGTGTGGTCAATTAAAAAACTTTTCATCCTTCTAATAGGTGAATAGTGGTATGCCAATGTAGTTTTAATTTGCATTTTCCTAATGACTAATGATCCTGAGCATTTTTCATGTGTTTATTGGCCATATTGTGGAGTATCCTGGGTGCTATGTTCTGGGCTTTGCTCTGGTGTGTCAATTTGGTAGAATGACTTGTATCCAGTTTTTTTCTAGTGAAGCTTCTAGTTAGTACAATATCTACTACCGTAGAACTCGTTAGCTGCTTTGTTTTTTGTCTGAATCAGTTCAGCCCTTTCATTTCTCCCCTGACCTGTGGCTAGTTAATGGGCTCCCTATAAAAAGTCCCCTCTCATTTTCTCAATACCTGTGTCCTCAGGGCATTCTGTTTCTCCAGGCTCCGCCTCCTATTCCTCTCTGTCTGGTTGACTTGAGTGGCAGATCCCTTTGCTTTAAAACTGACTTTTCCTTCTTAACCTGTTTCCTTTGCCCTCATTTGGACTACTTTGACCCTGATACTCTTTTGACTCAGATTTACACCATGTCCCAGAGTTGAATGTGAGCCCCTGCCTGTTCTGGCATCATCCAGTTCCTGGGGATTCTATCCCTAGCCAGAAACCTGAAGAGCCTTCTCTCCTAAGGTCACCCAGACAGCCTTGCAAAGAAAGTGCTATTAAGCAGGACAGTTTGTAGACTGTAAAGAATTCATGAGAAAAGTAAGATGACATAAAATCCATTCTGTTCATCTAAAAAAATAGCCAGTCCCAGTTGTAGTTCCTCTCAAATCTCCTGCCAAGAGTGTCTTCTCCTCTAGCATCAGTCAGTCTCAGACTGAAAATCAGTGCAGGGTTTCCAAGGTTAGAGCAGATTCTGGTTGTTACTTGCAAACAACTGACAAGATGAATCAGTATGTGTCCTAGCAGGAGGCTAAAGGTGGACGGTTAGGTGTCTGGCAGACCCAGCCACGATAATGAAAGCTGCCTGTCAAGGAAGGTCGGGCTCCAGAAGCGGGGTTGGATACCGCAAGAACTGAACTAAAACTCAGGGATGGGGCCTCAAGCCAGAAGTACAAGTTGAAGCAAGTAAACTGGGTCTGAGGATCTAAGAAGCTACCTGTGAGGTCTGGCCTTGCATCCATATCAGGCACACAGGACTGCTGAGGACACTGAGGCCTCAGGCAAAGGTTCGAGCTTCCACAGTTTGCACGGGTCCTGCGAGCTGGGGTGGGTGGGGGTTCAGGCTTCTCCAGCTGTGGGTGCTGATGAGAGTGAAGGGGCAGGCACCAGGCAGAGTGTGACGAAGGATGGCATGTGTTTGGCTTATTTATAGAAGACTAAAAATGAAAATCCCTTCTAGAGGCAAACACTCACACTCGTGCTAAAGAACCCAAGAAAAGAAGCCCACAAATCCAGTTTATGGAGAGAGATTCTTCCTAACGGTCTTAGCATGTTATCTCATTTGTAGGAGTCATAGGTGAAAACTGATAATTCTGGCTCTTTCCTGTTATGGCCACCCTGCAGTGGGCAGGGCCACTTGGAAGCACTTGAGCAGGGGAAGACCTGCCTCTATTAAGTCTAGTAAGCAAGTGAAACACAGCAGCGCTTCTCAACCTCAGTGTGGATACGCCTGCAGAGCTTGTTCAAATATGGATTTTGATCCAGTAGGTCGGGGGTGGAGCACAAAATTATGCATTTCTAAGTTCTAAGGTGATGTCTAGTGCTGGTCTGTGGAGCACATTTTGAGTAGCCAGGAAATATGATATTCAGAGGGTGGCAGTGGATATGAGGACATCAAGGTGAAAAATTGTTGTCAGAGTAAAAGGGTGATAGGAATATTTGTGTAGGTGGTGAAAATTAGTAACAGGGACAAGGAACAAGTGACATTTAGACGAGAGCCACAGTGTGCTGTGCCTGCATGTGACGCTCTTAGTGGGAGCTGATGTGGTGTGGAAAGAACATAGGTTTTGAAGCCAGATGGACTTAGGTTTGATGGCTGGGTCAGCTCTTCACTGACTATTTGACCTTGATCAATTTAGCAAGGGACCCTGGGGGTGAGTTTCCATATTGGTGCAAACTCTACTGGATCATTGTGAATATTAAATATTGTACGCTATGTGACAAATTGACATTGTGCACCTCCTGATAGGAAACACTGAGACAAAAACAGAATCCTATCTGTTATTTTTGCAAAAAAGGAGCACATAACAAATCTAACCATGTGGAAACCTGAAGCAAACCAAACTGTGATGTCCTGCAATGGAACTGGATTAAACTCTTCTAAAATATTACGGTTGTGCAATGGAGCACAGCAGAGAGCCTGGGAGTAAAACTACACCTACAACCATCTGATCTCTGACAAAGTCAATAAAAATAAGCAGCGAGGAGAAGATTCCCTGTTTAACAAATGGTGCTGGGATAACTGGCCAGTCATATGCAGAAGAATGGGACAATCACTGTCTTTCACCATAAACAAAAATTAACTCAAGATAGATCAAAGATTTAAACGTAAGACTTAAAACTGTTAGAATCCTAGAAGAAAACCTAGGAAATGCCATTCTGGACATCGGCCTTGGCAAATAATTTTCTGGCTAAGATCGCAAAAGCAATTGCAACAAACTCAAAAATTGACAAGTGGGACTTGATTAAACTAAAGAGCTTCTGCACAACAAAAGAAAATATCAACAGAATAAACAGACACTCTACAGAGTGGGAGAAAATGGTCACAAGTTACACATCCAAAAAAAGTCTAATATCCAGGATCTATAAGGAACTTAAACAATTTAACAAACGAAAAACAAACGATGTTATTAAAAGGTGGGCAAAGGACCTGAACAGACACTTCTCAATAGAAGACATACACACAGCCGACAAACAGATGAAAAAATGCTCAGCATCACTAATCATCAGAGAAATGCCAATTAAAACCATGAGACACCATCTCACACCAGTTACAATGGCTGTTACTAAAAAGTAAAAAAGTAACAAATGCTGGTGGGGCTGCAGAGAAAAGGGAATACGTATATACTGTTGGTGGGAATGTAAATTAGTTCAGCCACTGTGAAAAGCAGTTTGGAGATTTCTCCAACTTAAAACAGGACTACCATTCGACCCAGTCATCTTGTCTCTACAAAAATGCACTCACATTCACTTTGTATGTTCATCACAGCACTATAGGCAATACATCAACCTAGGTACCCATCCCTGGTGGACGGGATAAAGACAATGTGGTACGTATACGCCATGGAATACTGTGCAGCTGTGAAGAAGAACGGAATCATGTCCTTTGCAACAACATGGAGGAGTTGGAGGCCATTATCTTAAGTGAATTAACACAAGGACAGAAAGCCAAATACCACATGTTCTCACTTATAAGTGGGAGCTAAACGTTGGGTACGCATAGACACAAAGACAGGAATAACAGACACTAGGGAAGGGGGGAAGGGGGGAGGGAGGTGCGCAAGGGCTGACAAACTATCTGTTGGGTACTGTGCTCGCTCCCTGAGTGACGGGGTCATCCTTACTCCAAACCTCAGCATCATGCAATATACCCATGTCACAAACCTACGCAAGAACCCCCGGAGTCTAAAATAAAACTTCCAATTAAAAAATTATTGTGGCCATGAAATACAAATAGTTCAGAGAAAACTATCTACATATAGCGACCTAGGTGTGCACACACACATACTTGCACACACAGATAGGGGAGAGATTCAGAAGGAGAGTGATAAGACGTGGTAAAATGTGAAACATGGCTACCCCTCATTTTGCAAAGAATCTGAGAGAGAAGAGTGAGGCGGGGAACAGGCCAGCCCATCTCCAAAGCAGCCTGTCAGTAGGAAGTCCACTCGACAGGGCCCCTGGACTGTGCCAAGGACCAGCCTTTCTGCTCTTTCCTAGCAATGTGGGTAATGGGAGCTACTTCTTAACTTTGACCTCACTATTAATCACTTGGAAACTATACTCATGCAAGTAACTTCAAGTGATAGACTTCTAAGGTCATTGAAAAGCTGTGCATGCTTTTTCTCTTTGCTTCCCTTTTCATCTGCTCTTGAACACAGTTCATTAAAATCTTCTCTGTTGGTTCTATTGAATCCCCCCTGGAAAAACTTTCTAACTATCCAATCCAATAGACACTTTTCAGTATTTATATTATTTGCCCTCTTGAAAGCCACCCAGATTTGTTGACTAATCCCTCCAACCCAAAACTATTCTGCCCTGGCTTCCTTGTGACCTTTTCCTGGTCTCAGAAATGAAGGGGCATCCCCTTCATCCACCTTCACTGTGGGAAGCTTCACCGCAGCCATCCACGCACTTCCTTTTTGTCCAGCTTTCCCTTAAATGTTGGGGTTCTCTGGTTCATTATCTTTTTTTATTCGTTCTCCACAATATGCTTCATTCTTTTTCTCCTTCTCTTCTTCAAGTCAGGATACTTTTAGTTGCATGTGACAAGAACTCTACTCAATTCTTCTCTCGGAATTTTAAATTGTGGCAAAATACATGTAACATAAAATTCACCATCTTAATCAGGTTTAAGTGTGCAGTTCAGTGGTGGTGTGCAACTAATCGGTACGTTTCCATCTTGTAAAATGGAATCTCTGTACCCATCAAACAGCTCCCCATTCTTCCTCATCCCAGCCCTGGAAACCACCATTCTCCTTTCTGTCTCTGTGAACTTGACCACTCTGGGTACCTCATGTAGGTAGAATTCTACAGTATTTGTCCTTTCGTGAATGGCTTCTTTCACTTAGAATACTGTCTTCAAATTCATCCATGTTGTAGCATGTATCAGAATGTTCTTCCTTTTCAAGGCTGAAAAATATTCCATCATGTGTATATACTTCATTTTGTTCATTTATCTGTCAGTGGACACTTGAGTTGCCTCAATCTTTTACCTATTTTGAATAGTGCCGCTATGAACATGGGTGTACAAATATCTCTTCAAGACCCTGCTTTCAGTTCTTTCGGATGTCTGTCCAGAAGTGGCATTGCTGGACCGCTCCATTTCTGAACTCCTCCACACACCCAAAAAGAGAACTAGGAGAAGAAAGACAAAAAGGGAGAGCTGTGGGCACGGTAACTGGGACGTGCGGAGGTGGCTTCGGGCCGCTTGGACGTAGGAGCTCAGATGGTGCTGTCATGGTGCAGTTCCTCTCTCTGAGTCGTGACTCTTTCCTGTCTGCTGACCTGGCCTTGCAGAAACTCTTTCCATGTGGTGAGAAAATTTTCTCCAAAGGCCTCAGATTCACATCTTGTCAGCAGAGAGAGGCTCTCTCTCCTAAGACTACATAACAATCCTATACAGCTAAGGACAAGAAGCTACTCTACTGAGAATGCCAGAGCAGACGGGTAGAAAGGGCTTTGCTCTTGATCATACCCTTGAACTATTTGCGAAAACTAGCACTAATTTCCTCCAGACATCTCTCGGTGTGAGGTAATTAAATGTCTTCATCGGTTAACCCTCTGTTACGCATTGCTACTTGAAGGAAACACGTAACTTCCATACTGTATGACCACAATAAAGTCTCCCCCTGTAGAAAAAGGAGAAATAACATGCTGTGGTCACATGTTCTGCTACAGTGGAAAAGCAGCAGTTCCCTTCTCTAGCAGTGGAGTGACTCATCATCAGTCACTCTGGCTACCCTTCATGTCGCGCTTTAAGAAAATTTCTCTTGTCCATTTGAGGAACAGATTCAGCTGATACCCTTTTCCTTTTTCCTTGGAATACAGATGTGGTAGCTGGAGTTGAGCAATTTGGGGGAGGAATATGAGGGAAAGGCCAAGAAAATCTCAGAGACTGTAGCCCTAAATCTACTGAATTGATGTCAGTAACCACCTACTTCCAGCCACCTTGTTGCACAGAAAAAATTTAAGAGCTTTTTGAATCTAGGCTTCAGCTTTATTTCTGTGTCTTAGCTACAGGCCTAGATGTTTTGCTTTGTAGTTTTCTTCAGACATGGCTTTGTGGCAACATGAAACAACAGAACCGGGAGATAAGGCCCTTGCCCAGATAGCATCACCGTGGATGGGTTTGACTCCAGAGGCAGGGCTCAGACACTGGACCAAATTGAGGACTAGCTGAAAGAGTGGAAGTTCCTTTCCATAAGACATGCCCACGAGTGTGCCATGTCGGGTCACCATTGCCATGGCAACACCCAGAAGTTACCGTCCCTTTCTATGTCAATGACTGGTGACCCAGAAGTTACCACCCTTTTTCTTGACATTTCTGCAGCCTACCCTTAATTTGCATATGATTAAAAGTGGGTATAAACGCGGCTGCAGAACTAGCTCTGAGCTGCTACCCTGAGCACACTGCCTGTGGGGCAGCCCTGCCCTGCAAGGGGCGGCACCTCTGCTGCTGCTGTACACTGCTGCTTCAATCAAAGTTGCTGTCTAACACCACTGGCTGGCTCTTGAATTCTTTCCTGGGAGAAGCCAAGAACCCTCCCAGGCTAAGTCCCCGTTTTGGGGCATGCTTACCCTGCATCAGGCTCTCTTGCTGGCTCCTGTATCTGCCAGCAGGAGCAGTTTGAGAGGAGCTCCACCTGGTTCTTAGTCTTGTTCCCAACCATGTTTCCTGCTTTGTAGTTTTCTACAAAGCATTCTCTTCCTCATCAAACTTTTGCTTACTAACTTTTGCATCTATTAATAATTCTTGCCTTAGTCAATTATGACTTGTAGTGTTGGTGACTTTCCTAATTCCATTATTTCTTCTACATTTATTAGTTGTTACTCTACTATGAGGTAGAACTTCTCCTTTGTGTATTTATCCATTTATTTATTTATTTAAATGAAGCTGTGCTACATTTATCTTGGGTGGAGAATTTGGCTTGTGTACTTCCAAAAACAAATGGTTATCTGATGAATAGTGGTCTTTCATTACCGACCACAGGTAGAAAGCATCTCTTAGGAAAAACTTGCGAGTCCTTATACTTCCACTCTCAGACAAGGCAGATGGAACCAAAGCTTGTCCTTTTCTTGAATATCTGGAGAAGCAGCACATTACAACAAAATACTATCCTGAGGAGTGTGTGTGTATAGATGCCATTTTGTTAAATTAACTTTTTAGTTTGAAATTAACAGAAAATTTGCAAGAATAGAAGGGAGAATACCCATATACTCCCTTCATCTAGATTCCTTCATTATTAATATTTTATCTCACTGGTCTTATCACTGTCTCTCCCTGAATCTCTCTCCCTCATATATGTAATGTATGTATGTAGGTAATATGTGTGTGCATGCATGTATATGTGTATACGTAGGTAATTTTTTTCTGAACTATTCATATTTCATGAACTTGATATTTTAGAAGAGTATATCCTACTTATTTAGCAGGATGTCCACAATTTGATTTATTTGAAGTTTCGTTGTGATTAGATTTGAGTTGTGTGCTTTTTTTTTTTTTTTTTGGCAGAAATAGCAGATATAATTCTGTATTAATTTCAGTGTCAGAATGTCAATTTGTCCCACGGCTTATGATGTTAACTTTTACCACTTTGTTAGATGACATCTGCTGGTTTCTTCACTGCAAAGTTAATAAATAGGTACTTTGCGCTTGGTGATTAAAATGTGTTCTATGATTCTTTGAGAATATGTAAACATTCTCTTCCTCATCAAACTTTCACTTACCGATTATTACATCTGCTAATAATTCTTGCCTTGGTCACTGTAATGTTGGCTATATGGTGATTTTTCTAATTCCATTATTTCTTTTACATTTATTAGTTGCTATGCTACTATGAGGTAGAACTTCTCCTTTGTGTATTTATCCAAATCAAAACAGATTCATGGATTCTTATTTTATTCAATGGGTTACAATCCATTATTATTATCATTATTTGTTTTGATGGCCAAACCTTTCTATATTTCATCAGTGGGAGACCTTCAAAGCTGGCTCTTGTGTCCTGTGTCCATGTTTCTATTAATCTTTGAGTGTTTTCTTTCCTTTTGGCATATCAAGGTATTCCAGATTTATCTTGCATTTTCCCTGCACTCAGGCATTTCTTCATGGAGTCCTGCTCCTTTTAATGAAGAGTAAGATCTAAAAGCCAAAATTCAAAATGTTTCTGGGAGGTCACACTTCTCAGCCCTCTTAGTGGAAAGAGTCAGGAAATAGGTATTTGTACGTATGTTAATGTACATACATACTTTCACATGCCTCCCTATTTCTATATCTACCTTTGTTTATTAAAAACCATAAATCCACATTGATATTTCCAGTTCCAATCCACCACCCCAGGTTCACATCTTTCCACTGTTCATATGCTACCTCTGGTGACAGTGAGAAATCTGGCTCCAATTACCTGCAGTGTGATTACTTATATACTCGATCTCTTTTATGTAACCCATTTCTCAGTTCTGGACCTGTTGCCCATGGTAGCAGCACTAGCCAAGTTCTGTTACCCCTCTCCCCTAGATGCATATTTTCTAATTAACTTCGCTAAGATTCCAGGCTTAGTGGGCAGACGATCTGAGTCCTGAGATAGATGAGGATTGAGGATTCAGCTACTTACTTTGCTGTTATACAACATGCATCGCCAGCTTCTCAGTCAGAAAGCAGAGGGATTTCCTTCACTCTCCATTTTGCCTTGACTCAGCCAATTCTGTTCTTTAGGCTGGGTTTTTTTTTTTTTTTTTTTTTTTTTTTTTTTTTTTTTTTTTTTTTTTTTTTTGTGGGACCAAACGTGGGGTGAAAAATGTTTTGTGGTTTTGTTCTGTGTTGTTTTGTGTATTTCAATTATACTTTACTTACCCACCAAACAAGGTCCCCCCTTCCTGTTGTGTCCCAAATAAAAAAAAAAAAAAAAAAAAAAAAAAAAAAAAAAAAAAAAAAATCAAACCCAGCC
>CAUYLG010055424.1:0-11284 GCA_963573385.1 Cacajao melanocephalus
TACACGTTATACAAAAATTAACTCAAGATGGGTTAAATACTTAAATGTAAAACTCAAACTATAAAAACCCTAGAAGAAAACCTAGGCAATACCATTCAGGACATAGGCACGGGCAAAGACTTCATGACTAAAACACCAAAACCAACTACAACAGAAGCCAAAATAGACAAATGGGATCTAATTAAACTAAAGAGGTTCTTCACAGCAAAGAAACTATCATCAGAGTGAACAGGCACCTTACAGAATGGGACACATTTTTGCAATCTATTCATTCAACAAAAGTCTAATATCCAGAATCTACAGAGAACTTAAACAAATTTACAAGAAAAAAACAAACTATCCCATCCAAAAGTGGGCAAAGGATATGAACAGACACTTCCTAAAAGAATACATTTATGTAGCCAATAAACATATGAAAAAAGAGCTCATCATCACTGGTCATTAGAGAAATGCAAATCAAATCCGCAATGAGAAACCATCTCATGCCAGTTAGAATGGTGATCATTAAAAAGTCTGGAAACAACAGATACTGGAGAGGATGTGGAACACTTTTACACTGTTAGTGGGAATGTAAATTAGTTCGGCCATTATGGAAGACAATGTGGCGATTCCTTAAGGATCTAGAACTAGAAATACCATTTGACACAGTAATCCCATTACTGGGCATATACCCAAAGGATTGTAAATCATTCTACTATAAAGATACATGTACATGTATGTTTATTGAAGCACTATTTATAATTCCAAAGACTTGGAACCAACCCAAAGGCCCATCAATGGTAGACTGGATAAACAAAATGTGACACATAAACACCATGGAATACTATGCACCCATAAAAAATAATGAGATCATGGCCTTTGCAGGAACATGGAAGAAGCCAGGAGCCATTATTCTCAGCAAACTAACACAGGAACAGAAAACCAGACACTGCATGTTTTCACTCATAAGTGAACAATGAAAACACATGGACACAAGAAGGGGATCACATACAGGGGCCTGTCAGCGGGTTAGGGGCAAGGAGAGGGAGAGCATTAGGACAAATACCTAATGCATGTGGGGCTTAAAACCTAGGTGATGGGTTGATAATTGGAGCAAACCACCATAGCACATATATACCTATGTAAACCTGCTCATTCTGTACATGTATCCTAGAATATTTTTGTTCAGCTAAAAACAGATGACTGCTTAATAAGTATGTGATTTTTTTAGTGGATGGGGTAGGTGATTAAAGTGTTCTGAAATTAGATAATGGTGATTGTTGAACTATGTGATAGACTTACAAATAGACTAAAAATCCTAAATTGTACACTAGGTTGGTTAGTTTTGTGGTATGTGAATTCTACCTATTTCATTAAAAAAGAATATGCCTACATGTGTTTTAGCATAAAAAACTTAATGCACATCTGTATTAGCTTGTTAATTGCCCCAGCAGAATTATATTGGAGGATGTAGAACAAAGCAGCACTATTTTTCATTATAAACTTTTAAGCACTATGAATTTTAAACTACATATTTGTTATTTTAAGCTTCATTAAACATTTTATTGTAATTGCTTTAGTACTATGATTTAAAATTTATATGGTTGTTTGATTTTTTAAAGTAACACTTTTAGATATAGTTCCAAGTATTACTTATTTTGCAAAGTACTTTATTTTACTTAATACACACAATTAGAAAATAATCTGGTCTGTGTTAATTATAGCATTTCAAAAAGTATAAAATTCAACTGTTAAATATATCAAAGCCACAGATTTTATTTTGTAGTACCAATTATATATTCCAAGTACATATTGATTTACGATGCAGAGAACCAAACCATTAATTGTTGACACCCAAGGTGCCTAAATACACCTCCATTCAAATCAGTAATAATTCACTTTTTTTGAGACTATAATAAAAGCATTATCCTAATCTAAGGATTTCTCACAGATGCTAGGAAGAAATAAATCCTCTAAAATGTAGAACAATCCTGGTTTTTATTACTGTGCTTTGTTCCATTTGATTTGATGGAATTATCATAGATAACATCTGTAGCATGTAGAGGTTTACAAGGAATGGTTGGTCTACTAGGAAAGCATGTAAGTGGGATAATCACCAAAACTCAGCAGTGAAATCCAAAGTAGCTGCTTTCTAGGGAACAGAATTGATCTCTAAGAGTCTCATAGCTTGAATATTCCTAGAGTAGAGACTATTTTAGCATATTTGTTGGCTGCCTCACTTATAGTTGTTAAACAGTCACATATATCACATTGTTAATGGAATATTAAAGATTTTATATTCAGCTTCATCCCATTTTCTACCTGTTGGAGTGTATTTTGGTTTTGTTTGTTTTCAGGCTGAATGAAATTTGGTTTCAGGCTTAGATAGATAACATGGATCTTGCTTCTTTATTTCTGCTTCCTCCCTCTGAATTCTTTCACAAAGCACCTCATGGAATATTTTTGCTCAGCTGTAGAGGTTAGACCTTGGCCTTAGTGCCTAGCCTGTGACCAAGTGCATGAGTTTACATTCAGAATGTTATAACACAAAACTGATGAAAAATTAACAAAAATGGTTACAATCACAGCAATACAAACAGGAGGAAAGGGGGCCTTAGCAGATGCAAATTTACAATAAAGTTGCAGAATACAGAAAGCAGAGGGAAAGGTGTCAGCTGATAAAGGGCAGAGGAAACTTCACCCAAAGCATTCTAAATGGGTGCTACAACTGGAGAAGCCATAAAGTAAAGGAGAATTCCAGAAAAACTACGAACTCCGGGAGTGTAAATTGAAGAAGGGCTGGAGTGAGGGTTGGTGCAGTGAAGAGTTGAACTGACTGGAAGTCTATAAGGAAGATCCTTTTGTCCAATACCTCAATACTTGACCTACTCTCACATGTTAAGTTTAAATAAAAATTGTCAGGAATCTTTCTTTTTATAAAAAGTGTCTTAGAAGAACCAGGAAAATCTGTGTGAAAGTTAGCATCACAGAGCAGAAACTCCTTCCTTTTGGCATTTAGGGTGCACCTTCACCATCAAAACTACTAGCTCCATGACATTCACTCCAAACTGAAATTGTCTGTTAGGAAGTCTCAACTACTTTTCACAGCCCTTAGTCACACTTTTTATTGATAAATATGGACAGATAATATTGGATCATATGATATTTGAAAAAAAAAAAGCTTTATTGTAAAAGCATAATCAAACAGGTATCAACCTAAGGAAAGAAACTAAGGCAACATTATTATAAGTAGAGGGTTTCTTTGGGCCAAATTTGAGGCCTTCGACTTGAGAGACAGATTCAAATTGCTCTCATTATATGCTTTGATTAGCAACAGTTACAAGTTGGCTTTTAAAAGAAAAATGAAGGGGCAGCTTTTAAGTTGAACATAAACTATCGATTACATATACACTGTTCTTTGCATTGCAAATTCCAGGAGCATGAAGACAGTGGATGAGGGTCGTATTGTGCAACTCGTGATAGCATTTTAGGCAATTTATCAGTGAGTATGGAAACTACAAGGAAGTAAAGAAAGAATAAATTGCCTTGAAACAATTCCCCTCAATGAGGCATGGGTAGGTGGGTTTCCCCCAACCTCATAACTGAAGACTCATTCTCATTTCTCTCTGAGTTTGGTAAATTTTCATACTTGACATTCTTCAGACAGCTCTGAGCTCCTTTCTTTTTCCTCACAGAGAAAAATAACCTTGGAGAAAAGAGATAATTTCAAAAGAGATAAAAAATGAAATATTCTGAACATTACCCTCAGATATGTGTGAAGATATTCCATTCGTAAAATAAAATATAAAACTATGACAAATAGAATAATAGTGAAGTTTTATAACTTAAATATATATTTGCATAAATTAATAATAGTAGAAAGAAGGGAACAATAGTCGAGGATTTCTTACAGAATATAGAACAAAAGTCAAGAAAACAACGAAAATACAAGCGGAGGCAGAATGTTAATCCAATAAACCTGGCACCTAATTAATAGAAATTTTAAAAAATGAGAATAGAAAATATAGAAAGAAAGAAATTATTTAAAAAAGAATGAAGGAAAAGTTTCCAGGACTGAAGGCAAGAGACATGAGTCTTCAAAAGGAAAGGGCATACAAGAGTTGAAAGAATAAATTTTTAAACGACCCATCTAGGTATATAATTTAGAAATTTCATAACATAAAGAACCAAGTTCTTCTGTGTCGGAAAACAGCCTGTTGCATGGCAAGAATGACGCCATCTAAAAGCGAAACTGCCATGATAACCAATGTTTGACTCCTGCATGCTAAGCTGTTCTGCAGCAACATCTCTAAGCAACACCTGGAGCATAGATAACCCCACATAGGGATGCTTATCTAACAGTCCCCCTTGCCCAGCTCCACATGTCTTAACCCTAAAAGCTTGCTAACTAAAGGGTTCTTAATGGAGAGTGGGTGCAGAGATCCACCAATCTTGTGGTTGACCTAGAAGTTCCTTTGTTCCTAAGTCCCTATTAAATATTTCTTACTGAGAAACTGAATTTGTCAGCCTCTTTCTTTGGCTTCTCAGCTCGATCCACCTTTGGGGACAGGTTTGTACATACCTGCTCAACAAAGAACTTTATCTTATTTCTCTACTTTGTTTTTGACTTTACTCCCTTGCAATTTATACATTTTCAAAAAATCTTTCTGCATTCTGAATCAAAGTTTATCTTATAAGCTTTTATTCCTGATGCTGACCTCTTTCACATGAAGACTTTTGCCGAGAATCTGTCCCTGGACTGCCCCAGCCGACATCCCAGCTAAGTGGTCATGGGCATCTGCATATTTCCTATACTCCAATTTCCCTATCATCTCTTTCCAAAATTGCCCTAGATAATCTATTGTGGAGAAAGAAAAAATGTTTTTGTGTTTCTGGGGAGTGGAAACTTCTAAATAAATTTTGCTGAAAGTTGGGATCTCAAATGAGAGCAAGACTAGGGAAGTTTATTTACAACTGTACAGATAGTAAAAGAACTCCAGAGATTGACCAAATTCTAAAGGTATGAATCTATATTTCAAGGGGGAAAAAAAGGCCTGAAACTATGTGCACATCTTGCTGTCGCAAAATCCAGGGGCCTTGGAGAGATGTATTTACATTCCAAAAGATTAAAGTAAGAACATGGGTTCTAATATGGGTTCTTTTTCATTCATGCCTAAGAAGGAAAGACTTTTCTCCATTATATTTGGAGGGTAGGAGAAGGCAGCTGTCTCTTTTGCCCATACATAAGCAGAGAAAATCAGCTCCCTTTTTCTCTTATGATAGAAGTTTGCCTTTCTTTGCATTATAATTAGGTTTCATCACATTGACCAGGGGTAGCAATCAGAGTAAAGGGAATTACACAATCATTATTTGCTTTTTAAGTCAATAGTAACAATCTGTATTTTATCCAGAACACCTCATGTACACATTTAAGATAAAATTAATAAAGATTAATATTTAAAGATCAAAGCCTATCCTCACCCTCTTGACTGACTTAAGTCCTCACAACAACTCCAGAGGTTAAAAGTCCAAACTCTCAAATGCTAATTATTTATTTATGTATTTATTTTGAGACAGTGTCATACTCTGTCACCCAGGCTGGAGGGCAGTGGCATGAACATGGCTCACTGCAGCCTCAACATTCTGGGCTCAAGTGATCCTTTCACCTCAGCCTCCAGAGTAGCTGGGACTACAAGCATACACCACAATGCCTGGCTAATTTTAAAACTTTTTTGTAGAGACAAGTTCTCACTATGTTGCTCAGACTGGTCTCGTGATCTTGGGCTCAAGCCATCCTCCTCTCTTGGCCTTCCAAAGTGCTGGGATTATAGGCATGAGCCACTGTACCCAGAAAACGTTAGCTTTTTAAGGAGAGAAAAAGACACAGTTTTTCTATTTGTAATCTATGATAATAACAATACCTTTCAAAATAAATATGAGATAACCAAGAAGTAAATTAATGAGTAATTTTTCTCAATGAGAGATGTATAATATTGACCTATTTGGAGAAATACGTTTCTAAATGTCATTGATTAAACATAAAGGAATGGCTAAAGCTAGAAAATAACATTTCCAGTGACACTAGGCCACATTTCAGGCTAAAATGAGCTGAATATATTAAATTGTCGTTTTATCTCATCACTTCTTCTCTGCCTCCCTAAGTAGAAAGAAATCTACTGTGAAGAAACAAAATGTATCAAATATCATTTTGCGTTCTTAACTAACAGTAACTGGCTCTTGTCATTTCTGGAGGCAATCAGGATTTAAATTATACTTTCTAATAAAGTTTCATTGTAATTTGATTAAGCTTTACAACTGTATGGTGAATATTTATATAATGAAGTTGCCTCCTGCATCATTACTTTATATCAACCATATGTATAGACCAGCAAAAGTTTTGAACTACTGGATGCCATTTTGAGCTTGATATTTTTCTACTCCCTTTGGCCTATGTTTATAGAAAATAAATAATTATCATGCCTGTAATTCCAGCACTTTGTGAGGCTGAAGCAGGCGGATCAGGAGGTCAGGAGATTGAGACCATCCTGGCCAACATGGTGAAATCCCGTCTCTACTAAAATACAAAAATTAGCTGGGCAGGTTGGTGTGCACCTGTAATCCCAGCTATTCGGGAGGCTGAGGCAGGGTATCACTTGAATCTGAGAGGTGGAGATTGCAGTGAGCTGAGATGGTGCCACTGTGCTCCAGCCAGGTGACAGAGCAAGACTGTCTCAATAAATAAATAAATAGAGTTGAAGTAATTGCAGTCAAATCATTCAACTTATTACAGATACAAATTTTGACAAAAATTTAGAGATAAACCTACATAGAAAATAAATTGGAAAGTCGCAAAGATTTCCTGAATCCATCTTTAGTTTGTCATCCCAATACTCGTAGTTTCATTCAGATTTTCCAAAGAGCCTTCGTTCTAAAGTTCAATTATATCTTTGGTCTATTTGTCTTGCTACCACAACTATCCTAATAATCCCATTTCTAGAAAAATCTGTCTCCTTCCTCTACTCTAAATCCTTGGTTGCCAAGCATTCCTAGGGAGAATCAGAAAGCGTTGAATCTCCTCATGATTACTAAGATATGTTTTTATTTTGAATAAGCCCTTACCCTGTTTAGAACTCTAGTTATTTACTCTAATCAGCCCTCAAAACTCTGATCTCTAAGTAGTTACTTAAAATCTTGAGCACTATCTGCAAATCTTTATTTTATGCTCACCATTATTACCTTATCTGGTAGTTAGAATCTCTGTTTTCTCTCTGGCAAGTATACTCTCTACTTTCCAAGATTAGCTCTCTCCCTTGTGGCCTTGATTTCATCTTCCTTTACTTCCCCAGGACTTGCTCCATCAAGTATCTTCTCTACCTTTGTGTTTTTATAAAACCCTCCCCTCTTAAGACTACAGATATTTTCTTTTCTTATATCCTAAATCTACCGTAGATCAACTGCCAGTCAGACTTCTCTGACGACTGGGAACCTTCTGGTATCTCATGTAGTGCTAAGTGCAGGTCAGTCTGTCTTTGTCAAAAACAATGTCAATAGTAACATTCTAATTGCCAAATAACAGTTAACCTTCAGTTTAATCTCATTTGGTTCCTCTCTGACATTTTATGTTTTATATTTTAGGCCAATTCATTCTCATTTTTTTATTTTTTTGAGACAGAGTCTTGCTCTATCGCCCAGGCTGGAGTGCAGTGGTGTGGTCTCGGCTCACAGCCACCAATGCACTCCAGGTCCAAATGAGTCTCCCATCTCAGCCTCCCAGGTGGCTGGGACTACAGGCACCTGCCACCATGCCCACCTAATTTTTGTATTTTCAGTAGACACGAGGTTTTATCATGTTGGCCAGTCTGCGTTTGAACTCCTGACCTCGTGATCCACTTGCATCAGCCTCCCAAAGTCCTGAGATCATAGGTATGAGCCACTGCACCTGGCCTCCAATTTATTATTGAAATATTTTCATCTTTGACTACCAAGCACTATTTTTTTCTGTTGTTCATGCTACCTGTTTGACTTCTGGCTTCTAAGTACACTTCATGCAGCACTCTTCTGTTTTTGCTTTTGCTTTTTTTTTTTCAGGCTTTCTCTGAATAATCCCATCGACTCTGCTCTAATAGCACCTGTGAATCAATGAGTGTCAGTTCTTCATCTTTATCTCATTCTCTACCTGGCTCACCTCTTAGGAGAAACAAAGTAACCTTTATTTAGAAACTTAGCCTTGTTAGGGATTTAATTTCCATAAGAAGTTATGTTAGTCCATTCTTACACTGCTATGAAGAAACACCTGAGATTGGGTAATTAACAAAGAAAAGAGGTTTAATTGGCTCAAGGTTCCACAGGCTGTACAGAAAGCAGGGCTGGGGAAGCCTCAGGAGACTTACAATCATGGCTGAAGGCAAAGGGGAAGCAGGTACATCTTCAACTGGCCAGAACAGGAATAAGAAAAGAGAGAGCTACACATTTTTAAAAAACCAGATCTAGTGATATCTCACTAACTGTCAAAATAACAGCACCAAAGGGGAAATCCACCCTTATGGTCCAATCACCTCCCACCAGGCCCCACTGCCAACATTGGGAATTACAATTTGACATGAGATTTGGGTGGGGACATGGACCCAAGCCATATCAGAAGTCAACCCTGCATTACACAACTGTTTTCTATAGCCATCAAGCTACAACATGACTGCACTTAGATAACTGGCAGCTAGAAAATGAGTAATCTATGTACCAGTAAGGAAGAAAAATAAAATACACCATTGTTAAATATTTTTCAATGCTCAGTTGAACAAAACAATAACTATGGAGGATTACCCAGCGAATATGCAGTATTCTCATAGATTCTCAAAAATTTACCTTTGGATTATGTCAGACCATTAATGATTCTGATGGATTCCTGAATTGCTTATTATTTCCCCTTTTCCCAAATTGCTTTTAGTGAGCCATTCTTTCTCATAATAGGTTGGTCTGTATTGAGACATAGTACAAGAAATAGTTCCAGTATACTTATCACAGTTTTAAATTTAAGGATGCTGTGGGTGAGAAACACAGTTTTAAAAAGTGAGATAGATTGTAACATTATGATAGAATCTTCAAATTATTAAGAAGAAAAATATACGATTTATTTTCAAAAGCTATACATAACTATTCTAAATAATAGCTACCCAGTTTCCTTTTTATAAAGAAATTCCCACGAAACACATTCTCCATTTGATGTCTCCAGTTAATGGCCTTAAACTGATATCTATTTAAGAATTATGTATATAGTTTAATATATTCTATCACATAAGCATCTTAAATAACTGATTTTAATATCACAGAGAAGCTTTGTAAATTCACTCAGCATATACATGATATACTTACAATCCATAATACAGACTATAAAAACATTATACTCTCTCAAAATGACTCAAAGCAGAACAGGTTTCATTAGGATTTCTTTTTCATTTAACAAATACATTTGCATTTAGATTTCTAATGTCTTCATTAGAAGACTGAAAAATAAATTATTAAAATATCTTCAAACAAATATGTAAAACATCAGAATAATTGGAGGCAATATTACAGAGTGGAATGAATTTGATATGGAAGTTTTTAAATATGAATGAATCTCATCGTAATTTTGTTATTGATTAGCTAGAACTATTGTTTCACGGAAGTCTTAGGGCTATAATTTATTTATCTGTAAAAATGAGAGTTTTGAATAAAATTAAATTAATATGTCTAAGGTGCAACTAGCACTCCATAAGTTGGTATAGTTTTATCACTCTCAATCATTGGTGGTTGCCATATGCCTAGGTTAACTTTGCAGTTAGCTATTTCAAATGTAACTGCTTATTTAGCTATTAAACCTAGTATGTTAGAATATGGTGTCACTTCTAAAGGATACTACCAAGAACAATGGGCATGTTTTCTTTGCAAAATGTACATTGAAAGTAGAATCTTATTATATCATTTACTAGACAACTATAGGAAATGCAATGGCCACAGTTTTAACTATCACTATGAATGAATGAATTAACCAATGAGATATCTTTCATCTATCTTCATCTGTTATGTGAATAGAAGCAATTAACACTCATGTTTATTTCAAGAGTAACTAATATAGGTGAGAAAGACAAAGAGAAATTTTTAGTTAGTCTAGTTGATAAACTCAGTACTAACTTCTCTGTCATACTTTTGTTTATCCAAAAAATAATGAAGTATATTATAGGAGAACTGTTAATACATATTGATTACAAAGAGTTGAGCCAATATATGAAGCAAAAAAAAAAAGTAAAAAGCAACTATAATTGCACATTAAGATAGTCTGATCCCTAACATTTTAGTAACTTGCCAGGGAGGCAGTGTCAGAGAGTGGCTAAGAGCATCTCCCTGGAGTCAACCTGTCAGCTGAGTTTCAGATCTGTAAAATGCAATTTCAGGCTCCTTCTTTTATTATTTGCTGTCTGCAACAACAACAAAATGGTGATTTTTTAAAATAAATTTTTAAACTGTTTTGTTCAATTTTCATATTTTATATTTAACCCTGACAATTTTCCCAAAAGCTGTTGTTAAAAATCAGCATTTAGTAGCTACATAGTATTTCCAGCTTATGGATATACCTTAATTGACTTAGTAATTCCACTACTATTGAATATTTAGGTTAGTTTTAGTATTTTAATATTATAATTAATTAATTAATTAGACTTTTTAGTCTTGTGTGCAATCAGATTTATAAGTATGTGGTAGTCAATATTCATCTAAAAATCTTTATTCATTGTAGTCTTCATATTTACCTAAATAAAATTTGAAAAAATACACTTCAAAATTATTGAAATACTAAAATAGTCTCATGCTTTGATATAAAAATATCAGTTAATTTTATAACACAGTAACATATCTTGAGGAGAGAAGACTCATAAATTTTCATATGCTTCCTTAGCATTTAAACACATTCTTGCATATGTCTATACCATGTGTAATTTACTGACATCTTAAGATATTATATCAGAAAAAATAGGTAAAATGGCTAAAGATTAGGTTTTACAATAACTTCATTCTTTTTGTAGATATTTCTCCAATGAGGGAATTTTTAAAACTATTAAATGGGTCATTAGATGTATAATGTCATGTTAATTATTTTCTATTCTTTTGGAATCTATTATTTAAATATTAGTTTGGGAGAGATCCAAGATGGCCGATTAACAACAGCTCAGGATTGTAGCTCCCAGTGAAAGCGCAGAGAGCGAGTGGACGCCGCACTTTCAGACGAATTTTTGTTGCCCACAGACTAGGAGATTCCCGGCGGAGGAGCCAC
>CAUYLG010055425.1:0-49587 GCA_963573385.1 Cacajao melanocephalus
TGTCTTGTACACACAATTTGTTTTCTTTACTGGTTAACAGCAACCTTTTTTTTTTTTTTTTTTTTTTTTTTTTTTTTTTTTTTTGAGACAGAGTCTTGCTCTGTCACCCAGGCTGGAGGGAAGTGGTACGATCTTGGCTCATTGCAACCTCTGCCTCCCGGGTTCAAGCAATTCTCCTACCTCAGCCTTCCATGTAGCTAGGATTACAGGTGCCCGCCACTGCGCCTGGCTAATTTTTGTATTTTTTAGTAGAGATGGGGGTTTCGCCATCTTGGCCAGGCTGATATTGAACTCCTGACTTCATGATCCACCTGCCTCAGCCTCCCAACGTGCTGGGATTACAGGCATGAGCCACTGTGCCTGGCCATTAACTCCTACTAATTAGAGATCCTCAAATCTTAAAAAATACAAGTACAAGCCAGGTGCGGTGGCTCACGCCTGTAATCCCAGCATTTTAGGAGGCCGAGGCAGGCGGATCAACTGAGGTTGGGAGTTAGAGACCAGCCTGACCAACATGGAGAAACCTCTTCTCTACTAAAAATATAAAATTAGCTGGGCATCGTGGCGCATGACTGTAATCTCAGCTACTTGGGAGGCAGAGGTTGCAGTGAGCCAAGATCACACCATTGCACTCCAGCCTGGGCAACAAGAGCGAAACTCCATCTCAAAAAAACAAACAAACAAACAAAAAACCAGTACAAACAAATCCATTCTAACAATTCTAGATTAAGTATTGGTTGATAACATGCAAAAGGCTTCGTTACCAATTTTTTTCTTAAGCAAGAAGTTTGAGTCTTTCTCAATAGTATGTTTAAGTTTTGTTTAATTAATTTATGTGGTTCTTCATTGTTTCTAGGTAAATCTTACAAACCATTGTGGTTTTATGGGAGGACTACAAAAAAACAAAAGCACTGGATTGACCACTCCATATTTTGCTACCTCTACAGTAGAAGTAATATTTCATGTATCAACAAGAATGCCTTCTGATTCTGATGATTCTTTGACCAAAAAAGTAAGTGCTGAGAAGTGCTTTCAAGTTAAAATGCTCATAATTGAGACAATTAATACATAAAATATGTAAGTAAGAAGTTGAATTGATCAAGCACTGTTTCTGGGTATAGTACACCACTCCACATAATGCTGTCTTGAAAATAGGGTGGTTATACAACAAACTATGTTTTTCGTAAGGAACAAGATATGGTTAAAGGTTGCAGTCTTTTTTTAAAATAAATTTTATTGTGCATATTTAGGGTTTACAACATGATGTGGGATACATATAGATAATAAAATGGTTACTATGGTTAATGAAATTAACATATCTATCATCTCACATAGTTACTTTTTTGTGTATGAAAAGAGCAGCAAAAAATCTACTTATTTAACAAAATCGCAAATACTATACGATTTTTATTGTACGTTAAATCTCTAGGCTTGTTCATCTTACATATCTGTTACTTTGTATCCTTAATCTCTGTGTCCCCATTTCCTGCCCCACTCCCTGGTAACCACTGTCTTATTATCTATCTCTGTATATTTTCTCCTTTATTTTTTTTAAATTCCACATGTAAGTGATATAATATTTTTCTTTCTGTGTCTGGCTTATTTCACTTAGGACACATAATGTCCTCCAGGGCCATGCATGTGTAGCAAGTGGCAGAATCTCCTTTTTAAGGTTGAATAATATTCCATTGTATGCATATATACCGCATTTTATCAATTTGTCCATTGATGGACAGTTTGGGATATCTTCGTTATTGTGAATAATACTGAAATGAAATAGGAATGCAGGTATCCTGAGGAGGTGGTCGTTTCATCTCTTTTGAGTATATACCCAGAAAAAGGATTCCTGGGTCAAATGATCTACTTTTAATTTAAGAACCTTCTTACTTTTTCTTTTTTATAATTGCTGTATCAAGCTACATTCCTACCAATTTTTTCTTTTTCATAATTGCTGTATTAGTGTTCCCCTTTCTCCACATCCTTACCAATGTTAGTTGTCTCTTGCCTTTTTGGCAATAGCATTCTAATGAGTATAAAGTGATATCTCATAGTGGTTTTAATTTGAATTTCTGTGATGATTAATGTGATTGCTGAGTACCTTTTCATATACCAGTTCACCATTTTTGTGTCTTTGAATAAATGTCTGTTTAGGTTATTAGCCCAGTTTTTAATCAGGTTGTTTTTCTGCTATTGACTTATAAGACCCTTATAAATTTTAGATATTAATCCCTTAATAGATAGGTGGTTTGTAAATATGTTTTCCCTCTGTAGGGTGCCTTTTCATTTTGTTGACGGTTACCTTTGTTCTGCAGAAGCTTTTTAGTTTTATGTAGTACCACTTATTTATTTTTGCATTTGTAGCCTGAGCTTTTGGTGTGATGTCCAGAAAAATCATTGCCAAGGCCAGTGTCAAGGAGCTTTTCTTCTATGTCCTCTTCTAGGTTTCATCTCTTATATTTTGGTCTTTTCTCCATTGTAAGTTGATTTTTGTGTGTGATGTAAGATAAGGATCCAGTTTTATTCTTTTCCATGTGGAAATGCCATTTTCCCCAGACCATGTTGAAGAGACTGTCCTTTCCCTATTGGTCTTCTTGGTGCCCTTGTCAAAAATTAGTTTACTGTATATGTTTGGATTTATTTCTGGGATCTCTGTTATGTTCCACTGGTGTATGTTTCTGTTTTTATGCCAGTACCATACCATTTTGATGACTGTACCTTTGTAATATAATATTTATTTATTTATATATTTATTTTTGAGGCAGGGTCTCACTCTTTCACCAGGCTGGAATGCAGTGGTGTAATCTCAGTTCACTGTAGCCTTGATCTCTGGGCTCTAGTGATTCTCTCTCAGCTTCCTAAGTAGGTGGAACTACAGGCACTCACCACCCTGCTGGCTAATTTATGTATTTTTGGAAGAGATGGGATTTTGCCATTTTTCCCAGGTTGGTCTCAAACTTTTGGGCTCAAGCAGTCCTCCCTCTTCAGCCTCCAAAAGTGCTGGGACTAAAGCTGTAAGCCACCGTGCCTAGACTGTAATATAATTTTAAAGCAGGGAATATGATGCCTCTCTGTGTTTTTTTCTGTTTAGCTTTGGCTATGTGAGGGGTTTTCTTGTGGTTCCATACGAATTTTAGAATTGATTTTTCTATTTCTGTGAAAAATGCCATTGGAGTTTTTATGGGGATCCATTAAATTTGTGTATTTCTTTGGATATTATGAATATTTTAGCAATATTCTTTCAATCCAAGATATCCTTCCATTTCATTGTGTATTAAATTTCCATCATCAATGTTTCATAGTTTTCAGAATACAAATCTTTTACCACGTTGGTTAATTTATTTCTAAGTATTTTTATGCTGTCATAAGTAGGATTGTTTTCTTGATTTTTCAGCTAAGTCATAATTTGTATATAGAAATGCTAGCAAATTTTGTATGTTGATTTTTGTATCCTGCACCATTACTGAATTCATTTGTTAGTTGTAACAAATGAATTGTGTGGAGTCTCTGGGGCTTTCTACATAGCAGATCATGTTGTCTGCAAATTCAGATAATTTCACTTTTTCTGTTCTGATTTGGATGTCTTATATTTCCTTTTCTTGTCTGATGTTCCTGCTAGTACTTCCAGTACTGTCTTGAATAGATGCTACAAAAGTGGGCATCCTTGCCTGGTATCAGATATTAATAGAAAAGCTTTCAGTTTTTCCCCATTGGTATAATGTTAGTGATGGGTTTTTATATGTTACCCTTATTGTGTTGAGGAACTTTCTTTCTGTACTTAAACTGTCAAGAGTTTTACCCAATAAATGATGTTGGACTTCGTTTAATGCTTTTTATGTATCAATTGAGATGATCACATAATCACATAGTTTTTAACTTTTATTCTGTTAATGTGGTGTATCACATCAATTGATTTGTGTATGTTAAATTAGCCTTTCATGCCAGGGATAAATCCCCCTTGATCTTGATATATAATCTTTTTGATATGTTGTTGGATTGGTTCAGTTTGCTAATATTTTATTGAGGATTTTTGCATCAGTGTTTATCAGAGAAATTGACCTGTAGTTTTCTTTCCTTCTGGTATCTTTGTGTAGCTTAGGGATCAAGGGGATGCTGGGTTTATAAAATGTGTTTGGAAGTATTCCCTCTTACTCTATTTTTTGGAAGTTTAAATATTAGTAGTAATTCTTTGACTGTTTGGTAGAATTCAGCTGTGAAGCTGTCTAGTCCTGGGCTTTTTGTTGAAGACTTTTAATTAATTCTTCAGTCTCATTGTTACTGTTCTTTTCAAGCTTTCCATTTCTTCCTGATTCAATTTTGGTAGGCGGTTTTCTTCTAGAAATTTATCCATTTCCTATAGGTTATCCAATTTGTTGGCATACAGTTGTTCATAATAGTCTCTTTTATGCTTCTTTTTTTTTTTTTCCTTTCTGAAGTGTCTGTTGTAATGTCTCCACTTTCATTTCTGATTGGTTACAGTCTTAACAAAGGATTTACCTTCAAGAAAATAGGGATATATTAGTCTGTTTTCACACTGCTGTGAAGATACTACCTGAGACCCAAGGGATTATAAAACATTCAATTATAAAGACACATACACACGTATGTTTATTGCAGCACTGTTTACAATAGCAAAGACTTGGAACCAACTCAGACGCCTATCAGTGATAGACTGGGTAAAGGAAATGTGGCATATACACCATGGCATACTATGCAGCCATAAAAAAACCGTGTCCCTTTGCAGGGACATGGATGAAGCTGGAAACCGTCATTCTCGGCAAACTGACACAAGAACAGAAAACCAAACATCACATGTTCTCACTCATAAGTGGGTGCTGAACAGTGAGAACACATGGACACAAGGAGAGGAACATCACACACTAGGGCCAGTCCAGGGGTGTGGAAGGGGGGTGCTAAGGGAGGGATAGCAAGGGGTAGGGGGGTGGTTGGGGAGGAATAACATTAGGAGAAATACCTAATGTAGATGATGGGGGGATGGATGCAGCAAACCACCATGGCATGTGTATTCCTATGTAACCTGCACAATCTGCACATGTACCCCAGAACTTAAAGTATAATTAAAAAAATGAAGGCTGGGCGCGGTGGCTCATGCTTGTAATCCTAGCACTTTGGGAGGCCAAGGTGGGTGGATCACCTGAGGTCAGGAGTTCAAGACCAACCTGGCCAACATGGTGAAACCCCATCTCTAAAATAAATAAATAAAATAAAATAAAAAGATACTACCTGAGTCTGGGTAATTTGTAAACAAAGAGGTTTAATTGACTCACAGTTCTGCATGGCTAGAGAGGCCTCAGGAAACTTACAATTGTTGCAGAAAGCAAAGGGGAAGCAGCAAGGCATATCTTACACGGCTGCAGGCAAGAGAGCAAATAAAGGGAGAGTGCCACACTTTAAAACTATCAGCTCTCATGAGAACTCATTCACAAGAACAGCACAGGGGATATCCTTCCTCATAATCCAGTCACCTCCCACCAGGTTCCCTCCCTTGACACATGTGGATTACAGTATGAGATGAGATTTAGTCAGGGACGCAGAGCCAAACCATATTAAGGAATATAACAAAAGATTTCTGTGTTTGTTCACATTGGTAGAATGATATTTCAAGGCCCTTAGATATTTATGTTGATTGAGGGAGAGGAAAATAAAATAGAAATTATTCCAGGCCAGGCATGGTGGCTTATCCCTGAAATTCCAGCACTTTAGGATGCCAAGGCTGGAAGATTGCTTCAGCCCAGGAGTTTGAGACCAGCCTGGGTAACATAGCAAGACCCCCTACCAAAAATTTAAAAATTAGCCAGGCATGGTGGTATGTGCCTGTAGTCCCAACTACTCAGGAGGCTACTGTGGGAGGATTGCTTGAGCCTGGGATGTCCAGGCTACAGTGAGCCATGATCACACCACTGTACTCCAACCTGGGTGACAAAGTGAGAAAACACATACATACATCCAAAGCACTTATATATAACATGCTGTACCACATACATTATATAAATATATTACATAAATATAACATGCTGTATCACATACATTTGAGCTAAAACTAATGTAGCAAATAAGAGTTATTTAGTTAAAATAAATCTTGCTACCTTAGAATCTATAAGGGATATCATAGAATAATATTGATGGCCCACTTAACTGTTAAAATTTACACCACCATTTTGGTGTAGCTCACACAGCCATTGAAAAGTCATTGTAGCTACAGAGATACCTCAGAGTACAGTGGTATGTATTCAGTACAGCTCATATTTGGTTTTGTTAGTGAGAAACATTTTTATAAGTAAAACTTTATCCAACATTTCTCCTTTACCTCTTCCTTCTCCTCCACTTTCTTCTGCGTCTGTTTGTTTTTCCTCCAGGGTTTTACTGAAAATCCTCCTCAGTTTATCTAAAGCTATTAGTAAATGTAACCAACTGAACATGATCAGCCATTTTACTTGATAGTCTGCTGTCTGGTATCAAATCTCTTCACAATTCACTAATAAGCTATGAAACAGCGTTATTTAACGTAGTCTCTTTAAAAGGAAGTTTAGGACTCTTTACAAATCTTTTGTAAGATTTGATTGACTGCTGTACTGGTCTGTTTTCACGTTGCTATAAAGAATACTGAGACTGGATAATTCATAAAGAAAAGAGGTTTAATTGACTCATAGTTCCATATGGCTGAAGAGGGCTCAGGAAACTTATAGTCATGGTGGAAGGGGAAGCAGGCACATCTTACATGGTGGCAGGCAACAGAGAGTGTGAGCATGTGAAGGAGGAACTGTCAAACACTTATAAAACCATCAGATCTCATGAGGACTCACTACCACTAGAACAGCATAGGGGAAACTGCCCCAATGATCCCATCACCCCCCACCAGTTTCTTTCCTCAATACCCAGTGGTTACAATTCAAGATGAGATTTGGTTGGGGACACAAAGCCAAGCTATGTGAGCTACTTTTTATGCCTTTTGTTTACATTTTAGAATATTGTTAGAAATTGCTTAATCAATGGGTAATAGCTAGGAAAACTAATATATGGGTACTAATTAGAGTGCAATGAGTGGTAGGGGTAGTGGTAATAAGTCTAGGAAAGCATATTCAGTATGAAGTTTGCTATAGAATTTTTTGGCATATGTTTTTTAGAAGTACAAGATGAGCCATGAATACCGATAATAGTATATGATGTTAAATAGAATTGGAATAAAGTAAAGGTTCGTTAAAACTTCACGTAAACCATTTTTTCCATGAACTCATTTTAAATCTCTATGAAAATAAATCATACCCAAATTAGAGACAGTTGAAGTACAATATAAAAAGATAAATAAGCCAGGCACAGTGGCTCACACTTGTAATCCCAGCACTTTGGAAGGATTGCTCAAGCCCAGGAGTTTGAGACCAGCCTGGGTAACATAGTGACACCCTGTCCTTACCAAAAAAATTGGCCAAGCAAGGTGTGTGTGCCTGTAGTCCCAGCTGTTTGGAGGCTAAGGTGGGAAGATTGTTTGAGTCCAGGAGTTTGAGGCTGCAGTGAACCAAGACTGCACCACTGCACTCCAGCCTCAGTGACAGAGTGAGACACTGTCTCGAAAGTAAGTAAATAAATAAGTAAATGATTTTAATCATGGCTTCATGGATACAACTTTTAAACCCCAAAGTAGGGTCTAAAATTGATAGTATATTACTATTCTAGTGTCCTACAATAGTGACTGTCTTAGTAATCAGTACCCTTTCTTTTCTTATATATGTCTTTTTTAAACATTATTTATTTAATTAATAAATTGAAATTATATATGTTTATGGTATATAACACATTTTGATATGTGTAAACATTGTGGAATAGCTAAATCAAGCTAATTAAAATATGCATTACCTCACATACCAGTTTTTCATGGTAAGAACGCTTAAAATGTATTCTCTTAGCAATTCTCAAGTATACAGCATGTTGTTCTTAACTATAGTCATTATGGTGTGCAATAACTCTCTAACTCATTCATCTTAACTGAAATTTTGTGTCCTTTGACCAGCTTCTTCTCCAATTTCATAGTCTTCCCCATAAGCCTTGATTCCCTCCATTTAAGGAAAATGGCATGTGATGAAACCAATTGTATTTTATCATCAACCTTATAATGAAACTATGAAGGAAATGACATTACTTGAAGGCCTGCTGTTTGCTTAAAGTCACAGTTTCCAAGAACTTATTGATGACATTAAGTGAGGACTTACTGTACTCCATCTTTCTATGAGTTTAACTTCTTTAGATTCCACTTAAAAGTGAGATCATGCATTGTCTTTTTGTGCTTGGCTTACTTTACCTAACACAGTGTCCTCCAGGTTGATCCATGTTTTTATAAATCACAGGATTTCCTTCTTTTTTGAGGTTGAGTAGTGTTCCATTTTACATATATATATATACCACATTTTCTTTATCCATTCATCAACTGATGGACTCTTGATTGATTCCATATCCTGGTTATTGTGAATAAGACTGAACTGAATGTGAGTGTAGATAATCTCTTTAACACACTGATTTCATTTTCTCTGGATATATCCCCAGTAGTGGGATTGCTGGATCATATGATAGTTATAATTTTAAATTTCTTGAAGAACTCCCATACTGTTTTCCATAATGGCTGTACTAATTTAAATTCCTACTGCCTATGTGCCAAAGTCCCCTTTTCTCCACATCCTTGCCATTACATTTTGTCTTTTTGATAATAGCCATTCTAATAGGTGTGAGAGAGGATATCTCATCATGGTTTTAATTTGTAAAAATTAATAGTATCGTAGATCGCAAACCTAAGAGTGGAACAAAGTAGATTATCTTCTATTAAAATGCCTTTTTTTATTAAAGAAAACTATGTCAGGATATTTTTACTTCACTGTATTAAAGTTGGTACATGGGACTTGATACTTTATTCCTGTGACCTTTGTAGAAATGTCAAATAAGATGTCTGTTTTCCTCAAAATGGTCACAAGGGTCCTTAATTATTTTAAAAGGAAGCATTTGAAATGGATGTTTAACAATCCTTTATCATAGCAAATAAGACAAATTTTAGAGATGATAGCACCATTTAAGAATTGTTGGTCCTGCACAGTGGCTCGTGTGTATAATCCCAACACTTTAGAAGGCCAAGGTGGGTGGATCACAAGGCCAAGAGATTTCAGCCATCCTGGCGAACATAGTGAAACCTCATCTCTACTAAAAATACAAAAATTAGCTGGGTATGGTGGCACACACATGTAGTCCCAGCTACTCAGGAGGCTAACGCAGGAAAATTGCTTGAACCTGGGAGGCGAAGGTTGCAGTGAGCCAAGATTGCATCACTGCACTGCAGCCTGGACAACAGAGCGAGACTCCATCTCAAAAAAAAAAGAGTTGTTAAAGGGAGTTCTAATTAAACTTGTACTCTGAAATGGTGAAAATTTTGTACACTAGATTTATTAGAGATTAAGTTCATTTTAACCATTTTTGAAATCATTTTTAACAAATTCATTGACTTTAAGTATTCTTACAGTGTTTTGCAATCATCACCATTATCTCTTTCCAGACTTCTTCATTTTCATTTGGTTCAAAATATTTCTTAATTTCTTTTGAGATACCTTCTTTGACCCATGTGTTTTTAACAAGTATGTTGTTTAATCTCCAGGTATTTTGGGGCTTTCCAACTATCTTTCTGTTACTCATTTATAATTTTTCCTCCCCTCCCTCCCCCCATCATCATCATCATTTCTAATTTAATTCCACTGTTTGAGAGCAGACATTTTATGATTTCTGTTCTTTTGAATTTGTGAAGGTGTGTTTGATGGCCTGCAATATGGTCTATCTTGGTGAATGTTCCATGTGAGTTTGAAGTTCTGTCAGTTTTTGCTTCTTACGTTTTGATGCTTCATTGTTAGGCACCTACATGTAAGGATCGCTATGTCATCTTGTAGTATTGACTCCTTTATTATATGACCCGCCTCTTTATCCCTGATAACTTACTTGCTCTGAAGTCTGTTCTGTCTGAAATTAATATAGCGACTCCTGCTTTCTTTTGATTAGTGTTACATGGTATATCTTTTTACTTTTAGTCTATATTTGTCTTTACAGAGAGTTTCTTGTAGACAATATATAGTTGGGTCATGTTTTTAGCTCCACTCTGACAATATCTTTTAATTGGTATATCATAACATTGATGTTTAAAGTGATTATTAATATAGTTGAATTAATATCTAGTATATTCTTTACTGTTTTCTATTTCTGTCTACTATATTCTACTTTTTCAATTATTGCCCTTGTTCTTTGTTCCTATTTTTGTCTTTTATGCTTTTTCTGCCTTTTCTGGTTTTAATTGAGCATTTTATGGGATTCCATTCTCTCTCTTAACATATTAATAATGCTTTTTTTAACTTTTTTTAGTGATTGCTGTAGAGTTTACACTGTACGTTTATGGTTAATCCAAGTTCCAAGTCCACTTTCAAATTACACTATACCAGGTGGGTGCAGTGGCTAACACCTGTAATCCCAGCACTTTGGGAGGCAGAGGCTGGCAGGTCAGTTGAGTCCAGGAGTTCAAGACCAGCCTGGGCAACATGATGAAACCTCATCTCCACAAGAAACACAAACATTAGCCAAGCATGGTGGTGGTTACCTGTGGTCCCAGTACCTTGGGAGGCTGAGGTGAGAAGATCACCTGAATCTGGGGAGGTTGAGGCTGCAGTGAGCCAGGATCACACCACTGCACTCCAACTTGGGTGACAAAGTGAGACCCTGTCTCAAAAAAAAAAAAAAATTATGCTGTACTGCTTATATATTACTGCTTGCAGTAATAACACAGTATTCCTAATCCTTCCTTCCCATCCCTTATATAGTTGCTGTCATCCATTTCACTTATTGTAAGTATATGTAAGCCTATATATATGAATATGAGCATACATATTAAAATACATTGCTGCTATTATTAAACTGTGTTCTGTTAAACTAATTACGACTAAGAAAAATAAAAGTTTTAATTTACCCTCATTTATTTATTCTGTCCTGCTCTTCCTTCCATTATGTAGATCCAAGTTTCTGACCTAAATATTTTTCTTCTCTCTGAGGAACTTGCTTTAACATTTCTTGGAAGGTAGGTCTACAGGCAGCAAATTCCCTCAATTTTTGTTTGTCTGAGAAAGTCTTATTTCATTTTCACTTTTGAAGGATAATTTCACAGGGTACAGAATTCTAAGCGTGTGGTATGTTTTAGCTCTCTCTCTCAATAAATATTTCACTCAACTCTCTTCTTGCTTATGTAATTTCTGAGATGTCAGAAGTAATTTTTATCCTTGCTACTCTGTAGGTAAGATTTTTTTTCCCTCTGGCTTCTTGGAAGAATTTGTTCTTTCTCCTTGATTTTTTGAGTTTAAATACAATGTACCTAGGTGTAGTTTTTTGACATTTACCCTGCTTGGTGTTCACTGAACTTCCTGGATCTGGGTTTGACGACTGTCACTAAGTTGAGGAAATTGTCAGGTATTACTGCTTCAAATATTGCTTCTGTTTCTTTTTCTCTTTCTTCTTCTTTCAGTATTCCCATTACATGTATTTACGTCTTTCATGGTAGTCCACAATTTTTGCATATTCTGTTCTGAATATGTCTTTTTTCTCTTTGCTTTTCTGTTTTGGGGGTTTCTATTGCGATATCCTGAAGCTCAGAGATTCTTTCCTCAGCTATGTCTAGTCTGTGAATGAGCCTATCCAAGGCATTTTTAAATTTCTGTTCCAGTAATTAATTCTAGCATTTTTTCTTGATATTTTTTCCTAGAATTTCCATCTCTCTACATGCCTTGTCCATCTGTTCTTACATGTTGTCTACTTTTTCCGTTAGAACCCCTTAGCATATTAACCAGTTGTTTTAAATTCCTGGTCTGATAATTCTAGCATCCCTGCCACATCTGACTCTGGTGCTTATTCTGTTCTGACACTTGCTCAGTCTCTTTAATTAAACACTATGGTTTTTTTTTGCCTTATAATTTTTTATTGAAATCTGAACATATGCTAGGTAAAATGTACTCTGGTAAACAGGCCTTCAGTGGTATGGTGGTGAGGTGTGGGGAAAGGGGAAGCACTCCATTGTCCCACGATTAGGTTTCAGTCTTTTGCTGAGCCTGTGGCCTTGGATTGTGAATTTCACCGGTGATTTTCAGTCCCTCCCCTTAGATGGGATAGTATGACATTCCCAGGAGTCAGAGTTGGCTACTGTTCTTCTCTCAGGTAGGTTAGGCTTTGGTAAAATAGTTTCTCCTGAGGGCAGGCCTTTTAAAGAACAGAATGTTTTGGTGTGTTTCAAATAATTGTTTTTCCCCTCCCCCTCCATAAAGCAAGAGGGTATTTTTCTCTGTTATTCACCATAAGGACCTGGTAGGGCTCTTGGAAATAAAACTCAAAAAAGTAGGGGAGTTTCCCTCTAAGACTGGTTTCTCTTGGAGTTTTTAGCTCTTAGATTTGTCAACACTGAGCTTCCAGCAGTTCAGTTTTAATTCAGGTTTCCCTACGCTGGCACTATATTCCATCAGTCTGCTGTGATTATCTCTCTCTCCAGTCAGACACCAGGAATGGGGAGGGGAGCATTTTTCCTGTGAGTTCACGTCTCTGATGGATCTCAAAAGAATTGTTGATTTTCAGTTTTTTCAGCTTTTTACTTGTTGTTAGATCAGAGTGGTTACTTCAAACCTTTATATGCTGTACAAGAAACCGGAAGACCCAGAAGATTTTTATTTTTATTTTTTTTTGTTCCAGAATTTTTAAAAATTTTCAAACTGCAACTTTGTACCCATTAAACAGTAACTCCCCATTCCTCCTTCCACTATTCCTGGTAACCTCTAATCCACCTGTTCTATGAATTTGCCAGTTCTGGGAACCTCGTATAAGTGGAATCATACAATATGTGTCTTTCTGTGCCTATTTTACATAGCATGTTTTCAAGATTCATTCATGTTGTAACATACATCAGAACTTTATTCCTTTTTAAGGCTAAATAATATTCTGTTGCAAGTATGTACCTCATTTTGTTTATCCATTCATCTGTAACTGGAAATTGGGTTGTTTCCACCTTTTGGTTCTTGTAAACAATGTTGCAGCAAACATTGGCATACAAATATTTATTTGAATCCCTGTTTTCAATTTAGCTATATATAACTAGGAGTGGAATTGCTGGGGTCATATGGTAATTGTATATTTAGCTTTCTGAGAAGTTGAAAGACTGTTTTCCACAGCCACTGCATCTTTTTACATTACAATGCCTAAGGGTTGCGATTTTTCCACATCTTTGTCAACACTTGTTATTTTCTGTTTTTTAAAAAAATAATTATAGCCACAGTAGTAGATGTGAAATGATATTTCATTGTGGTTTTGATTTGCATTTCCCTTCCAATGATATTGAATATCTTTTCATGTGCTCATTGCCCATTAGTATATACTCTTTGGAGAAATGTCTTATTTTCTCTAGTAGAAATTTAAATCAATTTAAGTAAAATCTACTCTGTCAATGTCTAACTAAAGCCATGTTTCAACTTTATATGAACAATGTAGTCACATACCTCTTGACACTGCCATTCTCCATCAAGAAACAATAGCAACTTTTAAGTCCAGCAGAAAGGGTATTTTTATTTGATCTCATAATTCAGTATAATTAGCCTAAACCTTCTTTTCATAGAAATTTTTTAAAACCTTATAAACATTTATTTCTCTATATGCTGATGTTTCCCATTTCCCTATACTTAATGACTCTTGCCTGTAATCTGTTCCTCAGAGTTCTAGTATATAAAATTCTAAGTAGCAGGCTTATATTTTAGTTTTATTTTAGTATCACTTTATTTTTGATAGGTTAAATGTTTAAACTTAATCATAGAAGCCAGTAGTCTTATACCAGTTCTCCTTGATAAAAAATCACTTTCTGTATTGGTATTTTTTCTCCTGAATTTAATAAATTCCACATTAGTGGTAATAAGTTGAGGCCTAGAACATGTGTCCTATTATAAATGAACAATTGGATATCATTAGGTTGTCCCCCCTGTCCTTTGTACATATATCTTTAGGTGTGTTAATCCATTCAGTAGACACATTAATGAGCACTGGTTGAAGTGTAATATTGGAGGAAGTAAGGCTTGTTGACCTCAGCAAGGAGTTTAATACCTCTAATTAAATTAGATAGTCGGCAGTCAGTATAAAGAAATAGCCATGCCTCTGGCAACCTAGAATTATTTATGACTCTGCTCCTTTGCTTTAAACTTGGTAGGAGAAAATCATTTATATTCATTTTATAGAAACTAATTTTAGTTCTGACTTTTTATTTAAAATATGTGATTTGTAAATTATTTTCAAACGTTTTATTTTCTCAGAATGAGAAGTAAATATCCTTGGACCTATTTAAATGTAGCATTTGTATTTCTTGTGAAGAGAAGGCTTTTTCAAGACTCAAGACACTAGCAGCAGAATATTTACAATGTAGACTATACTTCTTGAGCAAATTAACCAAACATTCAGTCTACTAAGTTTCTCTTAGAAATGTTGTACCACCTTATAAAAATCCTGATATAACTCCAGTCCAAGCAGTCTGTTCTGTAAATTACCTCTACCTGAGGAAGATTGATGGAAAATGGTTAAAAATAAGTTCCACTTAACTGAGTGTATTCACCCCTAAAAATCAAAAGTGCTGCGAGCATTGGTATAAAGTGTTCACAGGAGCCTCTCTCATTTCCTCTGTCTCCTTGTTCTAGCCACTTGCTGATACTCTGCTTCATAGGTAGCTGAATCATCCTTTTAGAAGTTTGATGAAGATCAAGTTGAGATAATTGTAACATACTTAGTTGAACTCTCTAGTCTATCTTTCATTTCCTGGACCCCCCAAAATAGGGGGAAAGAAGTACTTTATTTAAGTCCGTTTCCTCTGAAATAGTGTAATGGAAAGTGTTTCATTTTCTGTCTTGAAATTTAGTCATAATAGTTTTGCAAATAAATGAACCTTGTAGTGCTGCTTGGTCTGATTTTTTATTTTAAATCTGTTTTTCTTTATTTTATACAGAACTATATGCTAAAGATAGTCTGGAAAATGAATTTCTTCAAAAAACAAATTTAAGGAATAATTTTTTAATTTTTTCATTATTTTAATAAAAGTGAAGTTAGGATTATAGTTAATAAATGCTATGAAATTATGCTCATTGTTTGAGTCCCAAATATAACAACCTTATAGAAAAAACTCTGCCTCTACCTCCAATTTTTACATATATACTTCTGATGACAAGAATAGAAGATTGAGAAAGCAGAAAATATAAGTGGTTCAATGTAACTTTATCTCACCACAGTGAATGTTATCATGTGGGTGAGATAGCAGTGGCCTCTCATTGTATAGGGAATAAAATTCTAATTCCCTGCTATGGCCCTATCAGGATTTGACCCTACAGGATTTGGCCCTGCCAGCCTGCCTACCTCTTGATCTCATCTCCTGTCGTTTTCCTTTTAATTTACCATCATTGGGACTCACTGACTGTCATTCTAACCTTTCAACATGTCAAACTTATTCACATCTTAAGGGCTCTCTACGCTTACTGCTCTCTCAGTTTTTAATGTTTTATCTCCACATTATCAGGCTTTTTTATTCTAATTGTTCTGTTCTCAAACTCACATGACAGTTTCTCAGAAAGACCTTTTTAGACATCCTCGCTAATGAAGCCCCCTTCTACTCAGGAACTTTATTATATGACCCTATATTATTTTCTTTATAGAGTTATCTCCATGTAAAGTTATCTTGTTTATTTTTGTGTATGTTTATTTGACTCCTCCCACTAGAATATCAAAATCATGAGAACAAGGATTTGTCTCTTGCTTACTACTACATCTCTAGCACCTAGTACCAGGCCTATTGGCATTTAACAAATGTCTGTTCAGTGAATTACCACAGCTTCCAGAGCCACAAATCAAAAGATCTATAGACACCTTCGTCTTTGTCAAAGTGACAATTTAAATAAATGCCATAACTGCAGATAATTCTATTTTTATCCTATGCACTAGGTAATGATAGGGAAAAAATGCAAGATAAGTATTATTATATTATCTTTTTAATAGCAGTATTGGCCGGGTACAGTGGCTAATGCCTGTAATCCCAGCACTTTGAGAGGTTGCAGTGGGCGGATCACAAGGTCAGGAGATTGAGTCCATCCTGGCTAACACCATGAAACCCCAACTCTACTGAAAGTACAAAATATTAGCTGGGCATGGTGGCACACACCTGTAGTCCCAGCTACTCGGGAGGCTAAGACAGAAGAGTCGCTTGAACCCAGGAGTTGGAAGTTGCAGTTAGCTGAGATCATGCCACTGCACTCTAGCCTGGGCAAAAAAACAAGACTCCATCTCAAAAAAAAAAAAAAAAATCAGCAGTATTTACTGAATGCCTGCTGTGCTAAGGCATAGTATTGGATGCTATGCCTGTTGTTTTCAAGAAACTTCTCCTGATTGCTAAAAATAAGTAATCTAAACAGTAAGTGAATATAGGAAAATATGTATGACTATTAGAAAGTATAGTAAGCATGTTTTCTCTCATGATTGAGGGGTATATCATAGAGCGTGTTTTACTAAGTGTAAGTGCCTGAAAGATGGGGGAAAGAATGGGGACTTGGGGCGGTAGGAATACTAAGCTACAGTTTCTACGCATATATCCCTATTTCCTAAAGTAACTGCCTAACCTAATTAACTTCTGTATGTTCTTCAGTTTTTAGTTCAAGAAGTATTACAGATCCATGTCCTTTGTTGTTTTCATTCTGAAAAATATGTTTAGAGCATCATTTGTATTTTTAAATTATTTATTTATTGTACGGTTATTTTACTCTGTCTCCTCCACTGTACACAAAGCTTTGAGAACAGAGGCCATGTCTGTTTTTACTCATTGTTGCATCTGCAAAAGCTAGCATTCGGTCAGCTCTCAATATTTGGTCATGAATGAAAGAAGGTGGATATGAAGGAGGGAGGGAAGAGAGAAAAGACTTTTTAAGAACTCATGAATTAGTCTAGTTATGTAGGATGAATAGCATTTGATCTAGGACAGCAGTAGAGGAATAGGAAGGAAAGTACAAAAAAGGAATATAATACTTTAAAAAAAATGAAGAGCTCATTAGAGATGTAGTAAGGAAAACAAGAGGAATCAAAAAAGACTAAAAGACTCTCGGGTTTTAATCCTGAATGATTTTAATTAGTTAAGTACTTTTAACAGAAATGGGGAAGTCAGGAGGATAAGCTGATTTAGTGGGGACATAATACAGTTACTTTACAAGAATTCTAGTCTCCAGCCCCAGATGAATGATATTATGTGGCACTGAGGAAATCTGGAATTCCTGTTGGTAATCATGGAGAATGAGTGCATTGCCATAAGATGAATGTCTTAGTCCATTCAGGCTGATATAACACAAATACCATAGACTGGATGGCTTATAAACCATAGAAATTTATTTCTCACAGTCCTGGGGGCTGAGAAATCTAAGATCAAGATGCTGACAGATTCATTGTCTGGTGAGGGACCACCCTCTGGTTCACAGATGACCATCTTCTCATTGTAACTTTATATATAATATCAGAAGAGTCAAGTAAGCTCTCTGAGGTATCTTTTATAAGGGCACTAGTCCCCTATAAAGGTGCCCTCATAACCTAATCACCTCCCAGAGTCCCCTACCTTACAATACATCACATTGGGGATTAGGATTTTAGGATATGAATTTGGGGGGTGAACGGAATGCAAACATTCAGTCTGTAGCAATGGGTAAACATCTGATTTTCACAAGAGAACACGGAGCAGACCCTAGACTATAGAAATTACCAACATTCATGAGCTTCATGTCAGTGCCTGGCAAAATAGGATTATTAAACAGATGGTTTGTGAGCACTTAGATAATGAAGTGTAGTGATCACTAGGAGCCACCATGAGTTCACCATAACAAATCACATCAAAATAACTTAATTTGCTTTAATAGGATTACTAGATTAGGAAAAACCATAGACTGTAATAAAGCATTTAACTAAGTTGCTTGTTGTGGACAAGTTGAAGAAATGTGGTCTTAATAAGTTTGGTAAGTATATTCATGATTGATTGTATAATCATATTCATAGCACATAAATTAATTATTTAACAAGAAGCAATCTAGGGAAGTAGTTACAGTATAGGTTCTGGAACCAGCCTGCCTGGGTTTGAATCCTGGCTCTGCCACTTACTATTTGTATGACCTTAGGCATACAAAAAAACAAGGTTACTTCATCCTTTTAAGCTTCAATTCCTCACCTGTACAAATAAAGGTAATAATTATTACTACTTCGTAGCATTGTTGTAGAAATTTAATGAATTGTTACAGTAAGCACTTAATAAATACCTTTAATAAATATAGGGTTTTGTGGATTTTTTTTTATCTAGGAGGAAAGTCTGTAATGACTCGATATAAGGCTCTTAACCAAGCCTGTCCCGTTTGACATTTTTTTCCAAAATGTAAATGAAAACATTGGAATTTGAACTTAAGGATAGCCCAAATCTAGGAGAGAGCCAGCATGTGGAACAGCAGAGTCAGGCTAACAATACACCTTCATAAGCTTAATGATCATCTGAACCTGGCAAGGGAAAATTTAATAAGAATAAATATGAAACCCCTTCTTTAGTTCTAGCAGTTAATTGTACGAGCTTAAAAGAACTTTGCAGAAAAAGACTTAGAAGTTTGAATTGACTACAAGTTCCATTAGAGCCATCATTTTTAAAATGCAGAGAGTAATTTACTAAACAGACCAAAGGAAGAAACCAGCCCCACTGTGGGTTTGCTGTATTATCCGGAGCATTTGTTGATACTGTATTCTATTCCATACACAACAGTTTAACAGAAACATCAGTAAACTGAGACAGTAACCCAAAATAATGAATATGTTTGTAAACTCTAAGAGAAGCTAAGAAGAACACTTTTAACCTGGAAAAGTGAGATATATATTAGACTGATCTTCAAATAACAGAAAAGATAACATATAGAATACAGATTGGATTTCTTTGGTAAGGCTCAATTTGGAAGAACTAGCATCCAGAATGCAGTTTTTAGCTTCATATTAAGATGTTCTAATGATTATAGCTCTTTAAAAATAAAATGGGTGCTGGGCACAGCAGCTCACATCTGTAATCCCAGCACTTTGGGAGGCTGAGGCTGACAGATCAACTGAGGTCAGGAGTTTCAAGACCAGCCTGGCCAACATGGCAAAACCCCATCTCTACTAAAAATATAAAAATTAGCTGGACATGGTGGTGGGCACCTGTAATCCCAGCTACTTGAGAGGCTAAGGCAGGAGAATGACTTGAACCTGGGAGGTGGAGGTTGTAGTGAGCCAAGATCATGCCATTGCACTCCAGCCTGGGCAACAAGAGCGAAATTCCATCTCAAAATTAATAAATAGATAAGAAATGGGCTGATTTGTGAATTCATAAAATTCCCAACCTTAGAAGTACTCAAGCAGAGGCAGGATATCTACTTATCAGGCACATGCTCCTGTATCAGGTGGGAAATTAGAACTTTAAAATCTGTTCCAGTATTAACATTCTTGTGTATTTGAGAACTTCACTTGTACACATGTTGAATTTCATTTAGCTGCTTTATCTTCAATTAATAATAGTCATCTGTAGCCTATGTTATAGACCTTGAGTTCCAGAATGACTTTAGTAGCAGTTGAAAGAAATTTGGAAGAATACTTTGGTTGCCAATCATTTTAACAGACCTATCCCATGTACAGAAGTCATCTACTATGTTTCAGAAATGAATTAGCATCTGGGTCAATAAACATGTAGGTAGGAACTTCTTTGTTAGTTTTCAGACTATAGCAAAACCTACTGGTTATACATAGGACACAATCTTTTTTGTTTGTTTGTTAGAGATGGAGTCTCACTCTGTCACACAGGCTGGAATGCAGTTGAGTAATCTTGGCTCACTGCAACTTCTGCCTTCTAGGTTCAAGGAATCTTCTCTCTTCAGCCTCCCAAGTAGCTGGGATTACAGACATGTGCCACCACACCTGGCTAATTTTTGTATTCTTAGTAGAGACGGGGGTTTCACCATGTTGGTAAGGCTGGTCTTGAACTCTTGACCTCAGGTGATTTGCCTGCCTCAGCCTCCCAGAGCTCTGGAATTGCAAGTGTGAGCCACCATGCCAGGCCCCATAGGATACAAGCGTGTAAGTCCATAAGAGATAAGGAATAAATAAAAACAATATTAAATAATATATAAAGTATGTCAAACATATATATGCCTGAAATTTCTATTAACTCTTAACCATAAAAATTCATTCTTTCATTAGTCTTTCAAAAATTTCCAAGACACATAGCAATGATTAGCAATTTCTCAATTTCTATCTAATTACTGTATAACAGATTTTAAAGATATAAAAACATGCCTCATTATGACAGCCTAAAATAATTACTTTTTTAGAATTTGAATTTAAATGATAAGGGATTTTATGAAGCTTTTTCCTTAAAGTGAACATGTTTAGAATGACTTTGTTATGTACATCATTCTGTGCCAGAAATCTTCATTACAACAACTTGGCAAAAATATGTTGTTCTTTTCCATTAAACTTATTTAACAGACTTTCAATACCATACAGAAGATATTTGAACAAGCTTCAGTTATAAGATAAAAGTACACTTGCCCTTTTTTCTCGTTTCTTTAGATAAGTGGGCACTAGAAATTATAGATAGTTTTGGCAAGAGTTCAAGGGTTAATGTAGCAGATAAATAAAAGGAATTTTCTGTAAATTGAGACCTGCATTATTTCAGTTGTCTTGTCTTTCCTTACCTAACTCATTTAATTTTAAAAAGTAAATACCTAAATTCTTCCTGACAGTGTGCTCAGCTTTTACTATCGTTTATTATTTCAATTATACTTGATATCACTTAGAACAATCTGCCATTTGGAAATCTCAGTATAGCCTGGAGCTTAGTATTAGATCTGGCTGCTATTGTAACATGTACAGCATATGACATTAATGTATCAAAATTAGATTGGATCATCCCTCCTGGTTAAATTTATTTCACATTTCTTTTGTATTCAGTTAACATAAACCTATTAGGGAAGCTGACACATGGGGATGGCTGTATAGGAAGGATATTTTTAAAGTATTTTGATTAAAAAATGAAATTATGAAGCCATGACTTTTCTGAGTTGTGTAATCTTTTTTGCTTTTTAAAAATGTCACAAAGCCCAAGTCCCACACATTTATATTATTCAAGTTGTGTATGTATATAAGGAGTTACTCCAGGATTAAGGAATGGCAGAAGAGAGGCTTTCACTAATTATACTTAACTCCTTTCTTTGTTTAAATCACATATTAAGTTCTTTTTTCTACCCTCTGTTCATCCTTAAGCCAAAATAAATGACATATTTCTGAAATAGAAATTGCCCGTATGTTAGCTGATAGCGTTAATGTTGATGACAATTATCCCAGGTTTACTTTTCTAAACCTTTCTACCTGTAGTGTGTCTAGTTATCTGAAGCTAATGGAAATCCCGTGTAAGATCTGTACTAAAAGTTGACTCAAATGCTCTCAGTGGCAGAATCAATAAATGTACTAGTATAATGAAATTTTATAATAAAAGGCATTATTCTATAGTAGTCTCTATGAAGAAAACTCAAGACTTAAGGACGTTAAGTTCATTTATCTAATGCCTTATTAGAAATCCAACTTCTGAATGTTTTGCATTTTTACAGTTTTGATTATCATAATGTTAACTCTTTCTGATTGCCAGAAACACCTTTGTAAGCAAGCACCACAAACATTTAAATAACATCTTGAGGGTCTAACAATTCTCAAGACATCTATTTGGAAGAATTTTTTAGTTTCATGGGCAAAGAAAACCTGGAATAAATTTGTTAAACCAAATATAATCAACTTTCTCTTACTCAGTTGAGGATTATCCAATTTATGAGTTATCTATTACTTTTCTTTAAACAATCTTTTAAAAGATCTGTTAGTGGAGAATCGGTGCAGTTGCTGGTTAAGGAGAGTATTTGGGCTATATGTGAATCTTTTCAAATGTTAAGTTCTCTATTTCCCATTGATTATTGACAACTGAAATTGGTCTTGTGCAGTGTCTTGTAATGTTTTTGAGTGTTTGTGTTTCTTATGTAAAACTGACCAAGTGCAGTTTAACAATTTTTTAATTTCCTTTTTCCCCTTTTTACGTTGTATGTTGTCTGTGACTGTATGACTGTACTCACAGAGCTTTTATAAAGCAGTATAAATTATTTTCTTGTCTTTCCAGTTGAGACATTTGGGAAATGATGAAGTGCACATTGTTTGGTCAGAGCATACTAGAGACTACAGGAGAGGAATTATTCCCACAGAATTTGGTGATGTCCTTATTGTAATATATCCAATGAAAAATCACATGTTCAGTATTCAGATAATGAAAAAACCAGAGGTAAGAACTTCTTAGCTTCCATTTTAAGAATAGATTTTGGTTCTGTAGTGGTTCGTGGGTTTCTTTCCATATTCAGAAGAAAATTTGGACTAGGCATTAAGTTGTGAAAGTGAGAGTAAATGTAACACAGACCCTGGTAGCTGTGTGGATTTCCTAAGCCTGGTTCAGAAAAAGCTAAAACAGAATAAATAGCAAGAAATTGTGTTCAAGGGGGGGTTTGGCTAGGTAGTGCCAGAGTGAAAGTTCCTTTGTACCAAGCTCAAAAAGGGCTTAGTCTTTTATTAAGGTAATAATTACAGTTTCTTAAAAAAAAACAGTAAGAGGTAATCATTTCCTTTAGAATAGGAATGTATGATTCCTATATTTTTAGTTGATACATCTTACTAAGATTACATGATGATTAGTTATGTCACTTAATAAATGAGGATTCTACAAATTGGAAAAAAAAAATAAGCCAAATGATTCAGTCACCTATCCTATAGTTGGATGTCTTACATATGCACCGTAGAATTCAAACATGCTATTGCAGAACCATTTTCTTCCAGGATAATAAAAGTTTGGTAGTATTTTTGGTGTGTTCCTTCCCTTTTTTTGACTAAATTCTTCAGTTTTTAGAAAACCTACATTTGACAATTGATCATGAATCTTCAGAATTCCTTGAATTGGATTAAGTTTCTCATGTATGAACTTCTCATGTATGAATTTAGGTTTCTTCAGGGTTCACCTAAACCAACAGAAGTCAGCAGACTGTGGCCCATAGCCTGGTTTCATACAGCCCAAGCTAAGAATGTTTTGGGTTTTTTATTATTATTATTACTTTTTTTTGAATTAGAGTTTCTTTTTTTAATATATATTTTATTGCATTTTTTTTACATTTTTAAATAGGTTTTTTTTTGTTGTTTGTTGTGGTTTTTGTTTTTGTTTTGAAACAGAGTCTCACTCTCACTCTGTGGTTCAGGCTGGAGTGCAGTGGCACAATCTCAGCTCACTGCATCCTCTACCTCCCATGTTCAAGCAGTTCTCTTGTCTCAGCCTCCCGAGTAGCTGGGACTACAGACACCTGCCACCATGCCCGTCTAATTTTTGTATTTTTAGTAGAGACAGGTTTCACCATATTGGTCAGGCTGGTCTCGAACCCTTGACCTTAGGTGATCTGGCCTCCCAGAGTGCTGAGATTACAGGTGTGAGCCACCACATCCAGCCTTAAAGAGGTTTTAAAAAAAAAGAATATACAACAAAGATAGCATGTGACCACAGAATCTAAAATATTTACCATCTTATCCACAGCTCATGTCCTTGCCTTCAGCTGCTATTTATGCCAACCTTATTCAAAAATAATGAAAAACTAACTTCTTGGCTATAAGTATATATTTTTCTTTTGTTCACTCAATAGAGAAAAAGAAATATATTTCTTGTGTTGGCTTTTTTATACAATCGAAACTAGTAAAATTTGAAAATTGGCTAAGTGCGTAAATTATTTAGTCAGTTTCATGAAGCACATAGCTCTTTTGAATAGACACCCTATGAACCTTTGACATTTTTTGTTCATTGTCCTAGTATTGAGTGACCCATCACAGAAAAGAATTGAATTCAAAGCATATTTTTACTGAAGGAAAAACTAAAGAAGCAGCAAAAATACTTTGGATGCAAAGTGTCTTGATTGCTCTTATTTACAATCTGTCTGTAATTTGAATATAAAATTGTGTTCTGATTTCTCAATCAGGTTCCTTTCTTTGGTCCCCTTTTTGATGGTGCTATTGTGAATGGAAAGGTTCTACCCATTATGGTTAGAGCAACAGCTATAAATGCAAGCCGTGCTCTGAAATCCCTGATTCCATTGTATCAAAACTTGTATCCTTTTTTTTTAACGTAATGGTCTCACTTTAATGTATGTCTACTCACAAAGGTAAATATTTCTTATGTATTGTTAAAGGCTTTTATTTTCTGGGGGGGCTTTTTGTTATTATTTTTTGTAGAAACGAAGTACTGTTAGTTGCCCGGGCTGGTCTCAAACTCCTGGGCTCAAACGATTGTTCCCCCTCGGCCTCCTAAAGTGCTAGAATTACAGGTGTAAGCCACTGCACCCAACCTGATTCCCTGCTTATGGATGTATAAACAGGGATGATAATTGAATGATATATTTTCTTTTATTTATTTATTTATTTTTTTGATACGGAGCCTTGCTTTTGTCGCCCAGGCTGGAGTGCAATGGCACGATCTTGGCTCACTGCAACTTCCAACTCCCAGGTTCAAGTGATTCTCCTGCCTCAGCCTCCCAAGTAGCTCAGATTATAGGTACCCACCACGCACGCCCAGCTAATTTTTGTATTTTTAGTAGAGGTGGGATTTCACCATGTTGGCCAGACTGGCCAGGCTGGTCTCAAACTCCTGATCTCAGATGATCTGCCTGCCTTGGCCTCCCAAACTACTGGGATTACAGGTGTGAGCCACCATGTCCAGTCCTCTTATATATTTTTAATCGTTACTAATCTTTTGGTTAATTGGAGTCTCATTATGTATCAGGTACTCTACTACTCTGGAGTTGCAGAAATAATCAAAATAGTCATTGCAAAGAACTCAATCTAGTTGGGGAAACATACTGTGTTCAGAATACATGTTTCAATAGAAGTATGGGCAGGTATTCCAGAAGTTTAGTAACAAGGGGTCTCTCACTCATCTAGAAGGGGTGGTGGTATCAGGAAACACTTCTGAAAAAGTCAGGATTGAACCAATTTTGAAGGACAAATAAGAGTTAATCAGGTGGATGAGCCTAAGAGCCTTCCAAGCAGAGAGAATAACTAATCAGAGACGTGGAGGTATGAGAAGATGTAGAGCATTTAAGAGCATAACTTCCAGAGCCAGATTGCCTAAACTCAGATGCTGGCCTGGCCACATTTTCTTAGCTTTGTAGCCTTGGGAAAGTTACTTAACCTTTTGAGCCTGAATTTTCTTGTCTATAAAATGAGAATGATAATAATATCTAGCTCATGGTGTTATGACAACTAATAATGAGCCAGTATGTGTAAAGCTCTTAAATCAGTACCTGGCACACAACATACACAAAATTTTAAATTGTTTTCTGATATTTCTTTCTAAAATGAATTTATGTTTTTTACATACTTTTTCTATATGATGAAAAACATTTTATTTTTTATATAATAAACTGTAAATGATAAGCTTTAAAAGAAGGTTTTTAAAAATATCTTATGTTCCATTCCACATGAAATAGATTTATTATCTTTTTTCTTTTTTGGAACAGAATCTCACTCTGTCACCCAGGCTGGAGTGCAGTGGTGCAATCTCAGCTCACTGCAACCTCTGCCTCCCAGGTTCAAGTGATTCTTCTGTCTCAGCCTCCCGAGTAGCTGGGACTAACAGGCACCCGCCACCATGCCTGGCTAATTTTTGTATTTTTTTTAGCAGAGGTGGGGTTTCATCTTATTGGCTAGGCTTGTCTTGAACTCCTGACCTTGTGATCTGCCCCCCTTAGCCTCCCAAAGTGCTGAGATTGCAGGCATGAGCCACCATACCCAGCCTAGATTTATTATCTTAACTTGGTAGTCTACCATGAACATTTTTTTCTTTTGATGGAAATTGACTTAGTAATCTGGTTACTCTGTAATTTCTCATGTATTCTGACACAGTGAAATGGAATTGCAGGTGGATCATGGTATGTTACATTGATTAAGCTTAATGACATTTCTGTAGTATTTCTTTTTCATAGCATTTATATCTTCACTTACTTTAAATTGAAAACTCATATTTGAAGTAGTCATTTTAGTGAAATGATAAGGACTAGAATGAGCCTTGAATTGTTAACAAAAGTGTAATTTGGAGACATCCACTAAATAGAGATCTATCAATTGAAAAGAAATTTCTGTAGGGAAGTTCAGTGAGTAGTATGGACATGGTGAGTTTATTTCTAAGTCACTTGTCTTTGACTATACAGTCTGTTTATTGTTTCTGAAGATTTTTTTGAAGACTGTATTGTCTGTTGATTGCTTGAAGCATTAGGAGGAACTATTTTTTTAGAGTTTTTGTGAACCCTGCTGAGCTCAGCCAGCGATCAGTTTTATTTCCTTTACCTTTGGGGCTTGGAATCTTGAGTCTTTTCACCAGATGTGAGTAAACTACAAGGAGGTTGATTCATGAAACCCATACTCAGCAGCTTACCATTTATAAGATCCACACATACAGTGTATCTTTTTAGGAATTACAGCTTCATTCCCTAGATACAGTATCTTTCCTTTCAGCAAAACAAGGTGCTTACTGACAAATTCTCACTGCTAATTTACTTTTTCTAAATTTTTATTGTTCTGATTTTTACCTCATTGTAATACAGATTGAATGTCCCTTCTCTGAAATTCTTGAGATCAGAAGTGTTTCAGATTTCAGAGTTTTTTGGATTTTGGAAAATTTCATTATATTTACCAAGTAATTGAGCATTCCTAATCTGAATACCTGAAATCTGAAATGCTCCAGTGAATGTTTCCTTTGAGTGTCATGTCAGAACTCAAAAGTTTCAGATTTTGGAGCATTTTAGATTTTAGATTTTCAGATTAGGGATACTCAACCTGTACTTCCATAAAAGCTTTGTAGTTTTAATCTGTTTATTGGAGTATACTTTTCTGTTTATTGTCTCCTGAATATCTCTAGAACAGTAGCTAATCTTACATGGAATATATAGGTTATTACCCATAAATTTATCTACATTGTTAGCTTCATCAAGGATGTTTGCTCTCAGACCTTTGCTTCTTTTACAGTTTACTGTATCCAAATGTCTATTCTGAGAGTTAGTGTCCTCTGTCATTTCATTAAAAGTGCAATTGAAAGTGGAGCACAAAGGTAGATATGGAAGAGTTTGCACTTTCTTGTGTAAATAAATGCCTTTAGTCTTTTTGGAAAGTGGTGAGATCGATTAGATTAGATTATAATGCAAAACTCTGTTTGCCTCTTGTGTCATAAAATAGGAACTCAATTTATTGACCAAGCACAAACTTTCTTACCTGAGGTACAACAACATTTAAGATGCACTCCTTACCAAGTAGTTTTAAAATGCAAAATCAAGAGTTTTGAGAATATGGCTTAATTTTTCTTCTACAACCCTGTTGGGTCTTCTGTTTCAGACTTCATATTACACTGGCGGTATATGAAAGCTGGCTTTGCAATTAGAAAGCATTAATTTTTAACTCAAGCTCTGCCTTGTGATCTTGGCCAAGTCACAGAATCTCTGAACCTCACTTTCTTCAACTGTAAAAAAGATGCTAATAACCATCTTAGAATTATTGTGAAGATTAAATGAGATAATGAATTTGGATGTACTTAGTAAATGTAATAATAAGTTACATTATTCTGTGCAATGATTAATTCCATTATGATTACAGTCAATGTAAAGCAAGTCTACCTAATACCAAGGAATTGCCTAATTGGGTTTTTATGTTTGGTTGATTGGTAGATTGATTGATTAGGTTGGATTTTTTCAGGCCTATTTTATCATGTTTTTAATAGTCAGTCTTGCTGAGATGTTAATAGATACCACATTGGAGAAAATTGATGAAAATAGTAAACGTGAACACCTTATTTAAACAGAAAATCGGAAGTTTTCTACCAGCAAAATTACTCCTGGATCACAGAGTAAATACATTTAAATCAGATAGATCAAACAAATTTTTTCTGACTTGGAATCTTGAGTTTAGAAACTTTAGGAAGTTGTTTTCCCATACTGAGTATAGTATATATATACCTAGGGTAGTGTATCTATACACTCAGCAAAGGCTAGGAGTAGCTCTACTTAATATATATATGAAAATATATATATACTTAATATATATATGCAGTTAATATATATATTAATATATACTTTATGTATATAAAGTATATTCTGAACGTTGGGAAATGACTTCATACAGGTGCATTATTTAATTTTCAAATGAATATGTAATAAACTACAACTAGACATTTGTATTTTAAGATTGAAATACAGGTACATCTGTCTTAGTTTTAAATAAATCCTTCTGAAACATAATGTATTAAATTTAAGATGTACGTTTTTGAAATATTCAGATTAAGTTCTCATTAAGGAAAAACATCAAGCACTCTAAAATTGGTCAATAATTTAGTTAACATAAATTACAACAGAAATTGAGATACAAGTAGGCTTTGGAAACCACCAGTTAATCCTTTACTCCTCATAGAAGAAATGAAGGGATAAAAAAAATAATAAACTTGATTACATTTGGGTAATTGCACCACTGTGTCAGTTATTTTATGCCCGATGAAAGTACCCACTAAGATTCCACAGCATAAATTGTGCTATTTATGATCATTAAATACAGTTTAAATTTTATCCTAGGAACATCTTCTGTAACTATGAATCTAATGTTGTTCACTAAATGGGGACAATATTGATTGTCATATGCTACCCAAATCGATCATGCTGGCAGCCAGAATTACAGTAATCTGTCTGTATTGATGACTGTCTTTCAAGCTTTGAAACCTCTCCTTCACTTCACTTGTTTCTTACGTTACTTGTACTGGAAAAGCATTTTCTTACAACTTCTGATTTTGTCAGCTAGGTACTTTTTTTCAGGCAGGGGAGGGGTCTGGAGCTCAACTGGTTAGTTTGATCATGCAATTAGAATTGAAGTGCAACACTGGGGAGGGAAACCAAGCAGATTCTGTGTAACCATTGGACCAGAGAGATATTTCAGCTTTAATCGTAGCCATCATTTATTAGTTACCTGATGAAAGAGTGTTCTTGGTTTTTTCTTTCTGTTTTTTTGCAGTGGCAATAATAATTCCAAATTATTAATTTCATGACCTCAGTCATCATGTTCTGTTCCTTAAATAAAATTTTTAAAGTAATTATTTGTTTTGATCCTAAAGACATTTTGACTATGACTTCTAAATATACACATGTTAAATATGATACTTTTAGGTGTCTACTGTTTCTTTTATAAGTGAGAGTTATTATACATAGAAATTTGCACAAGTTACAATATATAATCATGTTATAGTGAGGGTTCTCAGAGAAACAGAACCAACAGGATGTATATATACAGGAAGAGAAAAGAGATTTGTTTTAAGGAATTTGTTCATGTAGTTGTGGGGGCTGGCAAGTTCAAAATCTGTAGGAAACTCAGGGAAGAATTGATACTGCAGTCTTGAGTCTGAAGGCAGAATTCTGCCCTTCCTCAGAGGACCTCTGAGGCCCACCCACATTATAGAGGGTAATCTGCTTTACCCAGAGTCTACTGATTTAAATGGTAATCAAATCTAAAATACAACTATAACTGTATAAATATAACAATATTATACACTAATTATAAGAGTATATGTTATATATTATATTAATATTATAAAATATAACAGTAGCATTTAGACTGGTGTTGACCAAAAACTAGGTCCCATGACCCAGCCAAGTTTACATAAAATAACCAACATATCCTGTTTTTCTTGTTTTCTTTTTATCCCTATTACAAATTATAATTTGAGAAAAGTACATATATCATAAATGTACTATGTAATGATTATTACAGTTTAATCATCAAGTCAAGAAATAGAATTATACTATTTTTCTTCCTTCAAAAATAGGTATTGATCACTTACACAGTTAGCAAAGATTTTGAGAGGGATGCAAAGACAAATCAGATAGTAATCCTATCCTCATATGCTTATAATTTAACAAGGAGAGAATAATATATACATTACTAAATTTAATAGAAGATTAAGTGAAAATGTCCTAATAGGGTTATAGATAAAATGCTGTAAGCGTTCCGAGGAAGAAGAAATTACTTTGGAGTAAGAAGATCAGGAAAGAATGTTTAGAAAATCTGGGCCTCAGAAGGTGGGCTTTGAATAGATGGAATGCAACATGTCTGTTATAATTCTTGTAATTTATAGTCTTTAGGCTTTGTATGTATGCATATATGTATATTATATAAGTATAATCCTAATATACAGTATGGGGGATATTATATAATTAAATGGCATTTTGAAAGAACACTTTATTCCTAGATTTAGAATATTCTTTCCTACCACAACTAGTATTATTTGATTTCTTCTAATCTGTTTAGATTTGACTTTTTCTTAAATACCAGAATTGGGTTTCTATTTAACTTGATCAGGCAGATTACCAGAAGTCAATTATTATTCTTCAATTAGTCACAGTTTGTTATCCCTCGAGTTCTACTACTCAAATGTGCAGTACCTGTTGCAAAAGTAGGAGAGCCAAAACTGAGTGGAATGGAATTGATTGGTTCTACTAATGCAGTTGCCTTTCATTATGATAAAACATTATAAAACCTCTTAGGGGAGCCTGTCAATATTGTTGCCATTTTACATTAGAAGAAAATGAGTTTATTGAGAAACTATGTAAGTTTATATATCCACAGTCTTTTGTAGATTATTTACTCAGAAGATAACATCAGTAAGTATGGGTTATCCTTAATTTCATGTGTAAAAAGAGGATAATAGTACCAAATTCAGGATGTTTAAGGATTAAGTGAAATTATCCACATGAAGCACTAAGTAACCTGTCTGTCATGTAGCAAGAGCTCAGAAAATGGTAGTTACATGGGAGTTAATGATGCTGTCATTATTGTCTCCATCGACACTTGGGATATTCTTCTGAAATGCAAACCTAAGTACAGACAGTCCCCAATTTAGGATGGTTCAGCTTTATGATGGTACAAAAGCAATATTTAGTAGAACTAGTACTTAGAATTTTGAATTTTGATTCAAAAATTTTTATAATAACTTTATTTAAAAACAGGCTCTGGACTGGGCATTGTGGCTCATACCTGTAATCCCAGCACTTTGGGAGGCTGAGGCAGGCGGATCACCTGAGGTCAGGAGTTCGAGACCAGCCAGACCAACATGGTAAAACCCCATCACTACTGAAAATACAAAAATTAGCTGGACGTGGTGGCACATGCCTGTAATCTCAGCTACTTGGGAGGCTGAGGCAGGAGAATTGCTTGAACCTGGGAGGCGGAGGTTGCACTGAGCCAAGATAACACCATTACACTCAAGCCTGGGCAACAAGAATGAAACTTCATCTCAAAAAAAAAAAAATAAAGGCTTTACATTAGATGATTTTGCCCAACTGTAGGCTAATGTAAGTGTTCCAAGCACATTTAAAGTAGGATATAAGGTTATATCCTTATAACTAGGATAAGTTACACTGTTCAGTAAGTTAGGTGTATTAAATGAATTTTCAATTTATGATGAGTATGTTGGGATGTAACCCAGTCATAAGTCAAGAAGCATTTGTATACTAAAAGACATGATGGCTCCTAATTGCTTATTGAAACAAGTCTAAATTTTTTGATGACCTGGAAGCAATTATTTTTGTTTTACCCCCCCAGCCTTATATTTCTCACTGTAGTTTTATCAAATATACCTGTACTTCTCCTCAGCTCCATCTCCCATCTTTACCCTCATCTCCTACCACACTGACGCCCAGGGCACACTATGTGTCCAGCTAAGTCATATTCATTATTCCTGAATGCCCTTCTTTTTCAGTCCCATATTGTTACCCCAATAAGGCCCATCTCTACTTTTTTCCACCTAACATACTCATTATTCATGACCCAAATACCCTTTGTTTAAGAAAAAAAAAAAAAACTCCTTTACTATGCAAAACTATTGTTCACACTGCCTCAAAACATTTTGTTATAGTACTTAACTGTGTATTTACATATTAGCAGGTCTTACTTATCCTCCTTGTTTCACTAACTTCCAGCACAGTGCCTAGCCTATGGTAGATGGCTAGTACATTATTTTAAATATCTATGCTTTTGAAGTTTATATTATTATCATGGATTTTTTTTTAAGAATGGAAAACCCCCAAATATTTTTTGTAGTAACTTATACTTTGTGATTTGTATTCGAATAGACTACAACTCTTAAGAGTTGGCTGGGTAGGTAAGAAGAAAAAACCTAGGGTCAGTGAAAATTGCCTCTGATACATGAATAAGCCAGACTAGCACACACACAAAGGTTTTTTTTATTTTGACTGCTTCATCAGTAGTATATTTTTTATTAGAGGCCATTGCTGAAGATAATTTTCAGATATCATTCATTAATGAAGGTTTTCACTTCATTTGGAGTTGGGAGATCTCTTAGGGAGAAAAATGAGCTAAGACACCTCTGACTTGATGGCAGTGACAGATGGCGTGAGGAGGATACATCTTGGTGTCCCCTCCAAGAAGGAGGCAGCATGAGGCTGAGCCCTGAATGCTGACACTTCTTGCTGTAAGGCAAGGAAAGTGGTAGCAACAGGAGAGCAGTAGGGGGCAGCAATAGGAGTCTAGATGCTGATAAGGTTTCCAGTTTTGCTGCTTCAACATTTATACCAACTACGTCAGTGATTCCATTAGGACCTCTCAAAATTTTGTGCCGTTTGTTCTTCATGCTTTCTATGAAGGTCTTAAATATCGTGGACAAATTTATTAGTTGTTAAATCAAATTGATTAGTTGTTAAATCAAGTAAGATCTATAGTTATGGTCATTCATTCTCTTCAAAAGAAGAGAAGATAGTTCTTCAAATAAAATGTCTCATCAGCTAAGTGATCTAGGTTTTGTGGTCTTTGAAATGCTCACAGTCATTGTGCCACTGGTATTAACCGTTGCAGTAAGATCTCCAAGAGCAGACATTCTTCTTTACCTAACAATCTGCTCTGTAATTAGAGAATTAAAATCTCCTGTATTCAGCCAGCCGCAGTGGCTCACACCTGTAATACCAGCACTTTGGGACGTCAAGGCAAGCAGATCACTTGAGGCTGGGAGTTCAAGACAAGCCTGGCCTATATAGTGAAGTCCCATCTCTATTAAAAATACAAAAAATTAGCCGGGCATGATGGCCCAGCCCTGTAATCTCAGCTACTTAGGAGGCTTGAGTCATGAGAATTGCTTGAACCCAGAGGCGGAGTTTGCAGTGAGCCCAGATTACGCGACTGCACTCCAGCCTGGGCAACAGAGTAAGACTCTGTCTCAAAAAAAAAAAAAAAAAAAAAAAAAACTTTTGTATTAAAGACATGGCACTACAATTTTACAACTAAAGAATTTTTTGCTGTGCTTAAACATCTTGGGCTGGATTTTGCTGCCAATCCTTGTAGTCTTTGTAGTCTGTGTTACAGACTAATTATTTAAACAGGGGCCCCATATATGTGACACACTTCTACAATGACTCTAATATATTTTTGATTATGTCAGTTTTAATTTGTTTAGCTATTCTTTTCAGAAAATGGCAGTATATGCCTGTTGATGATGTTACTGTATTTCAAAGGTACTACGTATCTTTAAAGATGGTAGTTTTGGTTTAGCAAATTCATGTCCTTTCAAAAAACAATAAATGTGAGTCTCTGATGTGTAACAACTTTGTGATAATAATAAAGAAAGTTCATTCTATATGAAAATAGCATTGTATCTTAATGTTCTCTAGACACAATCTTTAAGGTTTTACTGCTATTGACCAATAATTACTTACAGTTCAACTGTGAGAGCTCACAAAAATGACTTTAGTACCCGGCCAGCTTCTATTTCTGTTAACATTGTTTTAATTCTAGAGATATTTTCAATTTCCATCTTCTACCAATAACTTAATGCACTAATGATAAACTTAAGCAATTTAGGATCATTCATTTATTGGCGCATACAGTCTGGGGCCAGAGGGAAAGAGAGCTCCATGAATGTATGAATGCAGTGCACTCTTACCTGAGTCCAGCAATAGTGATATATACCAAGAAGGATGGTAAAGGTGATTAATTTTAAGTGGGAGAGGATAGGAGGGTGAGAGGATGGATATTAGAGGAATGGCTTTATCATGGAAGAATTCTGCTAATACTTCAAAGACACATGGGACTTTTCCAGGCAGACATGGTCAGGGAAGAGATTTCTAGGGGTAAGAAGTGGCCATGAAGGCATGAAAGTATGATATGGTCAATAAATAAAAGGAGTTCAGTACTACTGGATGATATAAAAGGAAGAGTAGTGACAGATAAAGATCAAGAAATAGGTCAAAACCAGATAATGTCAAGCAGAAAGAAAATCAACGTAAATGTGGTTTTCTAATGCTATTGATGATTTTATGGCAGCCAGTGTCTAAGGTAACAATTCCTTCTACTTTTGTGTGTTTTACTTTTTCACTAGCAGAACAGTTACAATTTGAATTTCTTATTTTTCATTTTCTAGCAAAGCCTTTCCAAAATGTTTTTTGATCATTATTTTCATAAAGTCTTTATGATAATTAGTTAAGCAATAATTGCCAGGCTAGTAACACTAATAGTGTTACTTTTCTTAATGAGACTAAAAAGGTCTCTAAATATTTGGTAATATTTATACATATGTATCATTTTTAAAGAGCATCTGAGATTTTCATATTTCTTATGATAGACTCATGATAGACTTCATTCTTGCACAATAATCCTTTAAACTTTACCTATGAGATACTTTTATACAATTATTGTCTTTACACATTATTGCAGTTTTACATGTTACTGATGAATAAAGTACTTTTGTCCTAGTCTTACAATATATTGGCTTCATGGCAATAACAACAAAAAAAATACCAAAAGAAAGCATTACCACCATCTTATCTGTTTTGTCAAATTTAGATGCCAGCCTGCACAGGTGGGTCATATCACAGTGCACGAGAAGAACTAGAACTCCATCAGGCCTGGACAAACCGCAGTATTCCCTAAAAACAACCAAACTTGAAGTTTGCTTCTATCTTTAGCAACTATTCACCTATGCTGGAATAGGGATTTTTTTTTTCTGTATTAAAACCCTATGATGTTACAGTTAGTGATGACTGCGCACTGCTCTACTCACATTATTGTTCACCTACTACATAATGTACTAGTTTTGTTGTAGTCTTTGTTTAAATATGAAAACAACTGTAGATTCAGATGCTGTTTGGGGATTTCAAAGAGCAAAGAAAAAAGGATATAAAGCTGAAATTGGTCTTTAGACATGTGTGACATAGGAATTGAAGTGCTTTTCATTCATTCTTTTCATTGACTAAACATAGGCCTTTTGATACTAAATTTTTCGTAACAATAATGGAATTAAAATTAAACTATGGGTCACAAATCTATCCGTTTTCTTCTAACTGCTGTTTCTCTCAAACACTAGAATACAGCCTATTTAAATCTTAACTTTTCCTTGCCAAACCACTGTTACCGTCCATCTGTTCATGCCAATTGTAAAGAAGGTTCAGTTTTTAGTGAAGCTTTGCATTTCACATAAGGTATGTGAAGTGAAATTTCACAAGGGACATGATGGATCCTGATTCTCCGTGATAAACCTTTGGGGCCATCAGGGTTGGCATATGGTCCAGTATGATATGAAGGCTTGGGTTCCCTGGCTTCACTTCTTTGGCGTGAAGCTGATAAAACCTGGCTGTTGAGTATTATTTCACTGGACACCAATCATGGGCAGCAGGAACTGCCCATTTAACTCTCTGTGGGAAGGAAGCCCAGAGAGCATTCACAATAGTACCATTGTCAAGTTGCAAACTGCTCTGAACAGCTTGACAGCACTAGGGAGGAGGGGAAGGGGTTGCTTTACTAATTGCTGTTCAGAAGAGAAGAAGCAAAAATAGCTGTTGCAGAACTGATGTTTCTACATTTACTTACTCTCTTGATAAGAATGTTGACTTTTATTTAGCACATAGCTGCTATCAAAAAAGAAAGCAAATGAATATATTTAAGCAGCCACCTGTAGTAATTCCTTGTTAACATGCCATTATCTATTTTTAGCCCATCAGATTATTGCAGAGCAAAAGTCAGTTTTGCCTTATGATTTTTTATTAGATGAAAATAAGGAATTTTTTATTTTCATAAGAATTTAACTGAGGTGAAGTGGATAAAATTATCACAATTCATATGTCAGATAAGGTTATAAATTTGGTTTAATTTACACTTTGCTTTTTAGGATTCCTGAATGCCATCTGAATACATATAAACGATATTAGTATAGAAATGTAAGTTAACTTTCTACATAGCACAAGTACTAAACTAATCCACTAAAGATAAATTAGTCAGCACATCTTAAGGTTAAAGGCCAGATTTATCATTTGAGTAGCTCATAACTATTTCAGTCATGTATCATTATCTAACTCATTGAATTCCCTCTGGTTGGATTTTTTTTTTAATGTGAGAGTTGTTTCCTTTTTTATGAAATATTGTATGCCCTGATATTTATATAAACACTCCTCTTGACCTTTCTGTTTTCTTCTAGTCCGCTTCGTCAGCAAGCAGTTGGGTAGTTCTGTTGCAAAGAAACAATGATCTACAACCTGAAAAAAAAATTAGTGCTTATTTTCAGACTCCAGGGATTCTGACCCCATAGATGATTTTTTTTTTCAGCTGAAATGAAGTTGACTAAATTATATTGCAGTAACAATAATTTATGTAGCATGTTCTTAAATAGGATAAGGAAGAGATATTTTAAGAAAACTTTTAAATCAGTAAAGTTTTGTAACAGGTTGCTCTTGTTAGATTTGGGGAAGTTCAAGTGCATGTTTTGTAAAATTTACTAGTATTGTAAATCTGTAAAATTAAAAAATCTGTAAAATTGTAAAACCTGTAAAATTTACTAGTATTTCATATCCTGTGTTCTCTTAAGTAATTTTAGTAAATGGGCACCAGTGCAGTATTTCAAAAACAGTAATTCATTGAATGCCCATTCTTCCTTTTACTGCAAAATAGATTATATTTAAGTCAAGATTAATGGATAGATTTTGATGTTAAAGTCCAGTGTCTAAGCCTATCATTCCCTGGGGGCATATAGTGCATTAGTTTAAGCCAATATACTGCTTATCATAGATTCTATGACACTGTCTTAAATGACAGTTTACTGTACTTTGTTTCTACTTACTATGATAATGAAATCACTTTTTTTGTATTCCCAATAATTATAGCACTTAAACAAAATCTTAATTAAATTAGTGCATATTTAGATAGAGATAACACTTAAGTAATTGTACACTGTAAAATTTCACTTATTTGTTTTTTGGGTTTTTTTTTTTCCTTTTTGCAGTCTTCTGACAGGGTCCAAGTTTAGTATTTTGCTCAAATACATTTGTTCCTTCAACTTTGATGTACTAAAAATTGTGTTCTCAAAAAGAACAACACACAAGATTGTTTCTAGTATCCTCCCAGTGTTTTTTTAAACTCTTTTTAAACTCTTACTCCAACTAGTGATTTTCAAGCAGTTCTCTATTGACTTTGAAAGTCTCATTATTACTAAATTAATGATAATATTTTCAAGTAGATCTTTCCAAGAATGAGAGTACATTATAATTTCACTAAATTTGAAATCCAGATAACCTAGTGTTTCTGTTTTGCTTCATAAAACTTTCATAAAAGTAGAATGTGTGTGTGTGTGTGTGTGTGTATATATATATATATACACACACACACACACACACACACACACACACACATATTGGATAATCATATTAGTGCTTTTTGAAACCCACCAATGATTATTGGATTATTAAATCAGGAAGGATTTTCAGAGCTTTTAGGTAGCTTTAAATTTTTAAGCCTATTTATTTAAGGTTAATCTTTTTAAATGTATTTACACAAACTTTGGTGGAATTGGGCTTATCAACTTTTTACTTAATGTTTTCATTTAGTAATTGACTGATTTATGAGCAATTATATGTGGTCCAAATTTTATTCAACTCCAGCTTTCAATTTCTGTATCCTCACACTGCCTTAGCACCTGTTATGGATTTTGAGTCATCTGGCAGCCCATGGGACTTAGATAAAGAAGTACCAGGTGTCCTGCCTGTCTCCTAATTGAGACGCAGTGAAAACAATATAGACTTGGCAATATGGTTAAAAGGATGGATTAAAGCCCAGCTTTGTCTGCTCTGACAAATCACAGCTTTTCCTTCATGGTGTAGATAGTATCAACCACTGAAGAATTTCATGAATATAAGGCATCATAAAAATAGACAATAATTTGTCATAACCTGTTGCAGACTTTCAGAAGAATTTTTATTAACATAGTGTAAATAAGCAATAATAATGAGATTCATGCTAGTTGTTTAGGGGAATTTTATTTTTTACTACATATGAACTAGACTGCATGTTTCTGGAAGAAGTTAGTTACAGTAGGAAAGAAATGGAATATCCTTCCCTCTGCCAGATCTTAATTTATCAGATCTTGCTTTATAAGGTAAGCAGTACAGTTTGCTTTCATCTTATAAATGAACAATGTCTGTTAGTCCATGAGATACTAATTACCCTGTGTATTTCAGAAAATATGGTACTTTACTACTGATAATAACCATGAGATCCTTGAGATGTACTTGCAAAATATGTCTACCCATATGCTGTGTCTCAATAAAATTTTTATTTTTTATTTTTTCAAGACCCTATGTAATGATATTGCCTCAGAATATTTAAAGATATTTCATGGCCTTTTAAAACTGAAGTGCCAAATGTGGTTTGTTTTCTTATTTGTATTTTAGAACATGCAAGGGGTTTAACTGTAGCATAGTCACTAAAGTATAGTAAATTAAAGTACAGTAAGTAGTATTTAATATATAAACAGACATCTTTCAAAAATTGCCAGTCTTAGAATGTAAGCTAATATTCATTATTTTGAAATAACTAAAAGGCCTTTGCTTTTTCACCACACAACACCCAAGTCATTGAGATTGGATGTAGAGAGAGCATTGGACTATTAATTAAAAGACCAAGATTTTAGTTCCAGCTCTATCTGTCAGCAGCTTTGTTTATCCAAGCAAATCTTTGTACTCTCTATTCAGGCAAGCCTTATTGCTGCCTATAAACATTAGTAAAAGAAACTAATTGTACTAAGTTTCCTGAAAGTAATGTTGATGGGTATATTCTTCCTCTAGTTCAAATTGTCCTAAATATTCTCAATAAATGATGCCTTGTCTTGGGATAACCTCTTTTAAGATGGCCTTTTCAAAAACCTAAATATAACATTTTTCAAGTAATATTTTTCAAGGGTATTATTACTTCTATTCTTATGATATACAGAGCAGTTTTGGAAATCTTCCTAAAATGATTTGAATTTACCTGTCATTTAATTTTCCCTATAGAGATTTTCTCATTCTGCCCTTTTTTCCCTTCTCTATAAATGGCCACTTAAGCAAATAGAATTTGTTTGAGTAAATTCATTGTCTCATACCATTGTAGAATTTATGAAAAAATTTTAAACTTTTAAGAAATTATCACAACCAATGGGGGAAATGTTTAGTTCAATGCTAAATTATGAATTATAATTACATTGCCTAAAGAAAAAAATCTTTAAGATTATGAGGATTTATAGAAGTAATTATCAGTTTTCTTTTAATGTAATACTTTACATATCTATATATTATGCTTTAGTCACTTTTTTTTTTTTGGTTCCAGAGAGGGCCAGCAAAATTAAAGGGCACAGTAGAATGAAAAATTTTCTCACAAGGAAGATTCAAACTCTAAATCCAGTCCTAGGAAAGTTTCAGCTACATTTGCCCCAAAAAAGTTTGCCTTTATGGAACCTTATTGGGATTAGAAGAAAGGGGCGTCAGTGTGACAGACACCTCCTAATCTACTATCAAACCAACTTTATTCACTCCTTCTATAAGTTGTAAGCAAGTCATTAAATACTATTGTGCCCTGTGTTGGGTGCTGGAGACGTAAAGATAGGAAGACATGGTCTCTGTCCCCATGGCATTAGTCTCATCACTAGTCTGTAACCAGAAAATGGACAGTTAAAATTTCAATAACATAAGTAGAATGCCTGGATTACCAGTCTCTAAAGTGAAGCAGTAGCGCTGAAGGACCACCAAATCTGCCCCCAAGAATCAGGGACAAAACTGTTTCTTAAGAAAGTGTACTTAGTGGAAGAACAAGCCTAAGGAAAGAGGCTCTCTAAAGGGGGCCTGGGAAGTGGGTGATTTGCAGCAGTCTTCAAGATGTGTGATATGGAAACTCACCATAGCCAGTTACAAGCTACCAACCTTACAAACTTTGAGTATTGAATAATTGACTCTGATCTGCTCAACTTAAGTAGTACTGAGATTTCAGCCACTTAAGTTACATCTCAATTACGACTTAAGTTGTACACTCAAAAAAAATTTTTTTTAATCGGGCAACATTTCTAAGTAATTATTGGAACGCTTCCTCCTCCTATGATTACTATTCTTGGAATCTTCTCTAGAGAAAGGAGATAAAATTCCTAAGTGCTAAAACTGCAAAGAAGCTATAGAAATGTATGAGTGTAGGGAAGTGCTTACTAAATTAAGAATTTCAGAATGGACCTTAAATCCCTGAGACTATGCCATTGAGCACAGATATAAACACTTTATACTTGCCTTTATTTTAAAAGGAGCCAATTTTTCTTCTTGTTAAGGAAATACAACATGAAACCTGAACTTAAGAGGAAAATAAGCAATTATGCAAATCTTTGATATCTGCTTACAAGTTGTAATTTTTATAATTTCTTTTAGTAAAAATTATACTTTGTATTCATTCTTGTGTGTAACGTGTATACGCATATACACACACACACACATTTCCATTTCTTACAGACTAGTCACAAATTACATTTGAACTAAATGTTTCTACAACCTACTGGTTGTCCTGTGGAATTACAAAACTGAAAGCTTCCCCTTTTCTGACAGTACAAGCAGTTCAGAATTACCAGATTAATAAAATTATTGTGGAGAATGAAAGGCATTGCTTCTTTAAAACCAGATCTACTTTTATATATTCTTCTATATGTTAATTGATAGTGCATAATGTTCTGCAGTATCTTTTGTCATTTTCCCCATGAGAAATCAGTTTTTGCATCAGAATAAGTCAAAACCCTCTGTACATGTAACAAGAAATATTAGTGGTATTATCTTTTTTTTTATTAGTGGTATTATCAAAGAGTTCTTGCACATGAATACAGGTATATTTCTTAAACTGACATCAAAAATTGTCCTTCTAGAGACAGCACCTGCTATATACAAAGATGTGAGCCAAAGGCCAAAATAAACTTTTCAAGACAGATGTAGGGACACTTTTGATTTACCCTGTATTTGTAACCTTTATCTTCAGCACCCTATGAAGTGAGTAGGTGATGGTATCCCCATTTAACATACAGATGTATCCCCATTTAACATACAGATAAATTATGGCACAGAAAATTTATGCTTATCTTTCCGGGATCAGTCTGAAATTGAACGCAGTTTCTTAATAGCTGGTCTTGACGTTTAAAATCAAGAGTAGTAACTTAAAATATGTAATGATGTTAACTTAATGAAGTACAGATTAGATTTAAACTGTTCTTTATGCTATAGATGTTTTGTTCCCTTACTCTTAGAATAATAATATTCTTCCCCCACCCCACCTCCCGTCCGTGTTTTCCTTTTGTAGAAAGCGGAAGGAGGATTAGTGGATAATTATATTGCTGTGATTGCAGCACCTGTGTGTTTTTTTTTTTTTTTGATTGGCTAGTTCTGTATTAAAGATTCCTACTAGCTAAAAGTCTCCCTCATCCAATGGTTTTTATTAGCTAATTTTGACTTGAGTTGTTTTACAACCAAAATCTGCTTACCTCAACTTAGATTTGTACTTTAAATTTTTGTTCTGAATTTTTTTGTTAGTTTACCTTCACCTTTTTTATCATCCTTCCTATTTCAGTTTTTTAATTTCAATGCCAATGGCAACATGCGCTCACCATATAAAACTATAGCTTGAGTTGTCCTGTTGTTGCCAGCTGTGGAGTTTGTGTACCACTCAATGTATATGTACTAATAACTCTTCCCTAGAGAGATGTCTTATGGAATAAGTGTCTAAGCTATTATAAGGAGATACAGGAATTAACTGCTTTGGATAATTACAATTGCAGATTCTAAAGCACTGTTTGGAACTTTAATCATGTCCATCACAAAAAGCACCTCGTGTTGACTCTGGGCTATGGTTTAAGTGCTTAGAGTTTATTATATTTCCTTCATACATGTTTTCTGAAATAAAAAAAGATGTATAAGTCCTGTAAGATTGGGTTGGCTTGTTTTCATGTTGTTATTTATGTATTTGACTACATCAAACTGTAAACTTACAAAGATCATTTAGCTTTTAGAAGGTGAGTTACCTTAGATATGATTATTTTACCAAGCTAACAGTGTTTCCTGGAGGTGGACCCCCAAAAAGGAAACTTACCTAATAAGTGATGATCACTGTAGTTTTTTTCACTTAAATTCAACCATTAATGATTGCTTCCCTTCACTCTGCCACCTAGACTTGAACTTTAAAAATAATTTAAGAAAGCATTGTTTTCATTAATGAAGATTTAATGTAAATTTATTAAATATGTTTTTTTACAAAATGAATATGTTATATCTGGATAATTTTAGTTTTGTGCAGCTGTGTATTAGGGTTTTTTCTATTTTATAAGCCTCTTTTTGTATAAGGAAGTAGAATTAATCTGCAAAATGTATTTTATCTAGTTAATCATTTTCTTGCTTTGATGAATTTACTACATTGGAAATACCCTCCCTGCTTTAGAAATATTAACATTTGCTTTCTTTCTGCCTAATTTTTGTATAAATTCTAAATATAATAAGGTAAAATATTTCATTTATAGGCCCTCTGAAAGTAGAACATTTTTAAAAGCAGGTAGGTGTCTCCACCCTACTTTTCATGAAACGTTTTACCCATTCAAGCAGACTTTTAAAAACAGCTTGTTTTGATAGCAGACTTTTCTCCTGTGGGCCTTCAGCCTTTGCTTCCTGGCAGCACCTTTGGTGCGAAAAGAGAGTGATCAATTGGAAGACTATCAGTGCCAGCATGCATAGAGTGATAAGTTAACACACCACTGGGAATTTCTAGGGCCCACCAAGATACTTCACTTCTAATGTGCTAACAAGCTCATTTTTCTACCTCTTGCCTCTTCAGTTATTTTTTTTCTCAGAAGAGCTTAGAAGTTGAGTGCATCAGGCATAATGAAAAGCTCTGTAGGAGGGAGAAGCAATAACCCCATTTTTCCCTTTTCAGCCAAATAGAAAATTAGTTTCTGGTAATACACAAAGGCCAGTATTTTTTGTACAAGGGGCACTGCTGTGAATCAAAGGACTCTATTAACTGCAGAAAATTCGGCAGCTGTGAATCTCCCCCAATGAAAAAAGTACTTTCCAACAAGTTGTGAGATATGTGGTATTATTTAGATTGTACCATCAGTTTCATCCTCTTCCATTTATAACCATATACCCCTTTTAAAAGTGTACTATATTACTTGTCTATGTTAAGACTCAAAAATGTCCATATTATCCTCATGTAAAATCCTTGATGCTGATCATTTTAATCTGCATCTTTTCCTGTTGCTTCCGACCTCAGAAGTAAAATTTTTTTGAAGTTCACCCCCAGTGTACAGAATGGAAAGTAATGGATCGCCAGGAATTGAATTCAAGGTTATTTTAATATTTGATACATAAGATAAATCATAATATGAAAGCCACTTAGCAAAAGATACCACAATCAAAGTCAAGTGCATAATGAATATAGTCTAACCTTTAACTCATACTTTTTTTTTTCTCTTCTTAGTAAACTCTTGTAACTAACTGGCCGTGGTATCTCCCATTATATTAACATTTAAAATTATCCTCCTCTCAAATTATTTTTTTGGGTCTTGTAGGCTTGGTCTATAATTTCTAGAATTTTACAACTATGTAATAATTGACTGCAATTTAAAAAAAATAAGGAATTTTGAGGGGAAATATTAAAGTGGACTTTGGAGGGAAATTCAGTGGGAAAAAAAAGAAGAATCAATAGGCAAATGTTTATTATCCTTATTTAAATGTCTTATGTAAAGCCTGTCAACATAGCACACTGAGTACCACAGGGAAACTTTTAAAAGTTTTAAAAGAAAGGTTAACTGATTTCTCAGTTCAGGAACTATACGACATGAAGTCAGCATGTGAGTTTTTCCTGATAATTGTATGTTGCTGCCTGCTGCTCTACATTTTGACAGCCATTTCCATAGTTGCTTTCGTGAACAACAGAAATATTCTCTCTCTTTCTCGCCCTCTCTGTGCTAACAGCACAATCAGGCCTGCTGAAACAGGAAGCCTGGAGTGGGTTGTTCAAAAGCAACAACACTTCAAGGTAGTGGTTGCTTGTCAATAATATCAGAGAAGAAAATGTGGTGAAAGGGAACTTCAGTATTTTTCTGTCAGTGTCAGTGCCCTGGAGATGCTTTGTTAGACAGTATTTAGGAGTCCTGTGGACTCTTTGCAAATATTCCTGCTTGTTTCAGTGTTATAATTGACTAGGTATTTTTTCCCGGCATACAGATTCAGCTATGTATTTTTCTTAACCGCATGGAGTTATTCGAGGATTATAGCAACAGTAGCCTTCCATTCAAAATGAGAACAATTGTTGAGAAAATGCAGGGATTTTAGAAGAAGAAGATATGTAGGAATTTTTCATAATAAATCATTAAAAATGAAAAACAGAATTTTGGACATAGTATCTTAAGCCACATTACAATATTTATTGCATGGCTTTTGAGAGTAAATCTGCAGATGGAAGCTGATTAACAAGATAAGACGAGCCTAGGCTGTTAGAAATTTCAGCCTAGACTCCTGATAGAAATTAAATCCTTTCTTAAATAAACCGTCAACTTCATTCATTAGTATTATTGTCATTATTATCTAATAAATGTCTCCCTGTTAAACTGTCATTTATATTGGGATCATGAAGAGTAAACTTACGTTAAAAACTATTTTTGCACTTTAAAAAGCCATACTGTTAATAATATATAACAATAATTAGTGAATATTTATTAAGAAGTAGTAGCTTAGCAATCATAGCAGTCCTTTTTGGTAAGATTTTTTTTTCCGGTATAAGCTGCATTTAAGTTTATCCTTAACCAAAGGAAAATCAGCTATGAGGAGAGAGCACGATACCTGCAAACAATTGTCCAGCACCACTTAGAACCAACAACATTTGAAGATTTTGCAGCACAGGTTTTTTCTCCAGCTCCCTACCATCATTTACCATCTGATGCCGGTAAGATTAAAAGCAAGTATTAGTTACTTGTTATTGAAACTTGAAATGCAGTACCCTTTTGTTCTAAAAAACTTGCTTGAAAAAAATTCTAATCATTGAAATATGAATTTTTTATCACTATTTAATATTTGAATTTGGCCTATAAATTTGATTTATGGTTTCTTTTACCTAAATGCAATTCCTTATAAAAGTCAACAATCTTCATAAATGTACATGTACCACATTTTATCTGAGCTAATGGTCAATGACTCTTGCATCTTCTGGAATCAATTCTGAAGTATCTGCAAAAGAAATACAAGTTAAGCATGCACTCTCACCTTTAGAGAATCAAATTTTATGGCCAAGAATATTACCCCATTGTCTCTAATTTTACAGATAAAGCTAAAATAACTGGTCTAGATGTAGAAGTACTTAATATTTTAATAATTAAAGGTTGTAAGAGGGTACTGCATTTTACGATTAACTAATTTTGAAGAAATCAGTACGAAAATAAATGACTCGTGGCCTTCCTATTCTGTAATATCTTGCACTCCTTATGATTGTTTCATTTATTTTATTTTCCCTCTTTAGATCATTAAATATCAGTTCTGTTTATCTGAAGGTAAGACAAAGTGTCAACCAAAACACCCTCTGTTCTCCCGTTTCCTTTTTTCAAAATTAGCAAGCTCTAAGCTTGTAACTTAAACCATAAGTAAACTTAACACTGTCTGGTTCATACTAAACATTTCAGAAATTGTCACTAAATTTTTTCCAGAATTATACTGACTAACCCAGGTCTGCATGAAACACTAACATGGTTTGGGGATAAAAATAACTAATAATAGAATCCCTTCGTTGAAATTAGTTATACCTTGTTATATTGACTTTTTTTTTCTGTTTCTCAGCATGAAAAAGTAGTACTATTGAACTGAAGTAGCGTGTCTTTGTATTTTGTGATGTGTTGCATTGTTATTGGATATCCTAATTCATCAAATGGTAACTCTCTGTGTGCCTTGCACTTCACTAGGCACCTGAAATACAAAGATGACTGTTGTAATGGTATCCAAGGGAAGCAGGAAAAGAGAATATAATATGCTTGAAGTTTATCATAATAAACCTTCAAATTTTCTTTGTGTTAAATAAGTTTTCTTTATGTTAAATAAATCCAAAAGGCACAACACTTCTTTTCTATGCTATTTGGAAAAAATCACTGTAATTCTCAGTTGAGGTTTAGTTAATGAAATTAAAGCTTCCATTCCTGTCATCATTAAATTGTCATTAGAAAAATAATTTTACAGAAACACTTAGATACCTTTCAGATACTTAAAAAGACCTAGCAAAGAGAAAACCATATTAGACCAGGTTGAATCTTTTGAAAGAGATTAAAAAGTCTAAGATTCACTTTAATGGATTGATACTATCCAAAATTAGTTTGGCATTTAAAAAGATGATAAAAGAGAAATATTAAAAATAAATTAATGAACAGCAAAATAACTAAGTATATCTGGCAATTTCCTTGTTTAATAACGGAGAAGATCTGATAAAATGTCAGGCAATATTAAAAGAAATATGAATAACACTTGCGTCTCAGAGTCAAGCCATAAATTTCACAAGTAAAAAATATTGATGATAGTACCACACTTGGACTAATGTTTCCCCCTAAATTGATAAAGGCTGTTCGGTTCTTATGTGTCGTTGTTTACCAGCTGTACTCTTTCCTATTTGTCATCTTAATGTACTCCTCATATTTGCTTGTTATCCTGCACATTTGGCCACATATTGTAGAAGTAAGTAGTATTCTCACTTCTGAGACATTAAAGGATGCTACAGCAGCCCAGTGAAGTTTCTGTTGGCTTCATTTTTAATGTGTCTTACAAAATTTTTGTGTAAGTTGTTTCAAATAACATTTATGATAATCTAAATAGTAATAAAAATATGAATTGGAACATAAACCTAATATTGTGCTACAAATTTTTCAGTTAATTTTTAAAAGTTGTCACTGTCTTTAAGAACCATTCTCTAATTTTAAGATGCATTCTAATTTTCAAAAGGGTGTTTTTGCTTATAAATAACTTATGCCAGTATTACTTAATACATTTCTATTTAAGGTTTTGCAGACTTTAATAGTTACAACAGAAATTTTTATCAGAGTGGTTCTCGGTTCAACACAAAATAAAAATGAAATATTTACTCTTATAATAGCAAAAACTTGTAATCTGAAAAATAATTTTTTTCAGTTATCTATAATCTTAATTTTTCTATCATAAATCCCATACATATAGAGCTCCCTTTAAAGTTATGTCAAAGTGGTTTGCAAAAATGACAATAAAATGTGTTCATCACATTGAAGAAATGGATCCATAATAGCAATTGAGAATCAACTTTAGATATCCTGTGCACACCTTGTGTATATAAAATAATACTTATTAATACTAATGTAGTCATTTGAAATTAAGCTTTAAAGAAATGCTAGGATGGTGATTCTATTCTGTCTAACCAACCCTATAATATAATTATGTTCAGTGCAATAGTATAGAAAAATACTATTTTTTTAAGATTTCTTAATTTTGTTCAAGATTATCGGAAACCCACTTCCTAGTTAATGGTAACATACATATCAACTGTGATGACATTTAAATCCAAGAAAATATTTTTCCATATAACTTCAGTATTATTAAAATAGGTATGAAAGATTTTGATGCATCATAGTTAATCCATAAATTTTATAACTGTATTTTCTCAAAATGTACTGTCTGTGGCAGTAGACTGATACTTCAGGGAAATTATTTTTATCCCTAAGGTCATTGAGGGAAATATCGTGATGTCACACTTTGTTGATCTTTCATAACCACGTTAAAATATTATTAGATTTTTCCTGTCTTTTATTTCTAAAAAATTACAGGAAAAAATCCCTTTATCTTTGTCAGGCATGTGTGTGGAAAATATCAAAAGGTTTTAGTGACTTATTAAAAGTTTTTTCATATTTACAAATATCTCTCCTTTAACTGTAAACTTTAAAATGAAATTACTGCTCTTCTTGGCCAGATTACACTGTTTGTTCAATATGCACATGTTTCTTCCAATGTTACATTGTCTTTTCAACATTATCTTTTTTTATTTTGTAACAAGAGAAATTCTAGAATGTCAATAAGAAACAGGATCCTGTTTCACTGAAAATATATAGAAAATATTAATTGGCTTGACTTTCTCAACATTAAAAATATACTCATAATTTTTTGGAGTATTATGTCTTTAAGTTAGAGATTTTAGTTATTTAACAATTAAAGGATTGATAGGTGTTTCTCTCTCTGTGTCTTCATGTATACCCATATATTCATTCACAAACACATATATCTATACAGATATAACACTTTTTATAATTACTTTTAGGGAATATGTGGGTTTCTATTTAAAGGCATACTATAAAAGTTAATAAAATTCAAATATAATTTTTATGACATCAAATTCAGAGATAATCTAGGTGATTATGAAAACCTAGAGTAGTATCCAATCTACCTTCTAACCTGTTTTGCTGTTAATTTGCAAAATCTATATTCCCATATGTAGATAGGATGGGATTTATGATGGTCAGATCTATTTCTTTGAATCTTTGAGTCAGATGGATCATCAAAATTTAACTATAGCTTTAGGTGACCTTTTTTAGCTCAGTGTCTTTCTTTAAAAGTTATTTAAAGTAAGGCTTTGAAATGATCTGAAAGAAAGTATTTTAGCTCCTCAGAAGATAGTTGTTTTATAAATATCATAAATATTATTAAGTGCCAACAGAAGAATGTTTCCTGGCCGGGCGGGGTGGCTCACTCCTGGAATCCCAGCACTTTGGGCAGGCGGATCACTCCTGAGGTCAGGAGTTCAAGACCAGTCGGGCCAACATGGAGAAACCCCATCTCTACTAAAAATACAAAATTAGCCAGGTGTGGTGGCACATGCCTGTAATCCCAGCTACTTGGGAGGCTGAGGCAGGAGAATCGCTTGAACCCGGGAGGCAGAGGTTGCGGTGAGCCGAGATCATGCCATTGCACTCCAGCCTGGGCAACAAGAGCTGTAAATTTGTTTATTTAGTGTTTTGGTTTTTTGTTTTTTGAGACAGAGGCTGCATTGCAGTCGCGCGATGTTGCCTCACGG